>JAQFZC010007532.1:0-11096 GCA_034695205.1 Dicyrtoma fusca | reverse complement strand
TATGCTCTTGTATACTATCCCCGGCTGACGACGACGGACGACCGACTACCGCAAGCCTTCTTTTATAAAAAAAGAATTTTTAAGGAAGGCTGATGAAGGATCCCAAGAATCCCAACAAGCCAAAAGACTATTAAGCGTGTACGAATTTTTATTCTACAGCCGATAGAGCATACAATTTATGCAGGAAGGATCCCTCTAGCCATAAACTTTGAAGTAGCTGTGCGTATTAGGGACCCCTCAAGTAAATCAACTTGGTGCGTCCATAAATGACTTGTTCAACCGAGAGGGCTCAGAGGTTTGGGCCTCCATTTAAGCTAACCTTAACGAACGCATCCCTACGGGGAACTAACTAACTAACTTATTCTTAATTAAGGGTCGGAAATGTCTCGAAAGTGAGGCGTTAGTTATGGGCAGCCCCTTGCCTTGGGGTGTTAGAATGACGTCAGCTTCCCTCAGCTCTCCCTTATTTTTCGGGTGGTATTAGTTTGAGCTCTTGGAGGGCTAATAACGTTCTGAACTTCGTTTTTGTCGCTTTGCATCTGTCGAGTGAATTGGTATATATAGTGCTGTGCTTTGGATTTTAGTATTTAACTGGATCAAAAAGTTAAATGCGATCGTTGGATCGTTGATTGTTAATCGTAGTACAGTGTACAGTCCCCGTCACCCGTATTTCTCATTCGTACCAGTTTTTAAAGTTTTTGTGCATTTGAAGGAGTTCAAAGTTGTACCAGCTAATTTTTGTTTGGCTTGGAACGAAAGACAAACCATGAGAGGTGAACGCATAATCCAGATTTTATATGTATTAATGTGTCTGTCTGTAGATACTTCGAATTGTTAATAATGAATGTAGAAACGTTAAAAAGCGAAATCTTGCGAAGTATATTAGTAGGAATTCAATCAACTAGATTCAGTTATTCAATGTTTAGAATTTAGTTGGGAGCTATATATATACTTAATTATGCTGTTTTGAATTTTTGGCTTTGCTTCAGTCATCAGTCAGTACCTGTCATTAAAAGATTGTTTAAACCTTCATGTAGGTTCTGGAATACTAACAACCGAAGACAGCCAACCTTCGTGCGTCATGGAACAATTCAAGGTTTTTCAAGAAGCTCAAAAAGCCATTCGACATGTTGTCAGATCGTTTGATTTCTTCAGAACTGATAATTTCCTCCTAAGTAATCTGCTCCAAAATGTAAGTTCCTCATGTTTTAGTATTTGATTACCCCAGTCCAAAGTCATTAGAAAAACTGGGCAATACATACATAATTATGAATTATAACCATTATCCCTTATTAGGTAAGTTACATTAAAAATTCATTTCAAAATGTAGATCGAATCGTTGCTTGAAGAACAACCAGGGAAGGATAACAATAGTGATAGTGACAGCATCAATAAGAACATTGAACCCTCAAATGATTTTCAAGTTAATAGTGGCAGTAAAAAACGTAAACTTGATTGTGGTTTGGACGAAAATGAAGCTATTGATGATGACAGTGGCAGTCTGAATAGCAGTGCGGTCAAAAACTCGGAACCGTGCGGACTCAGTCTCAGTCTACCTGCAGAAGATGCATCCCCTGAAGATCAAGTTTTTGCAATCGATTTGGTACATAAAATATTATGATTATGATTTATATCTAAACTTCGTATAACTGTTGTCCATGCATTTTGACTAGCTATTTAATGTGACTTTTGATAATAATAATTTAAGATTGATTTTACGTATGATGTAATCTGCCCTCTTTTTTTATAAAATGTTCTTTGTTTCTGGGTTTAAATGTAGCTTCTGGAGTACATCTTTTCTCAACTACCCACGTCGGACTTAAAGAACTGCCGGTACGTAAACGCCGCGTGGAATTCCTCAGCTACCAAAATCCTGAACAAAAGGGGTGCATTGAGTATTAAATTTATCTATAACACAAACTCCACAGCTTTTGAAAGCAAAGATCGAAGGAAATCAAAAACCAACATAACTTTGACAGAATTTAGCGATTTCATTGCAAAAACCTACAATTACCAAAACCAAAACCCTAGTCGCATCGCCAACCCCTTCGTCAACTTTACATTCACTTCGGGTAATTTGAATGAGCGCAGTCTCACAAAGTTCCTTAAGAAGTTTGGATACTGCATCAAACAACTTGAGATGGAACTTTACAGTAACATTGGTCATCCTTTCGTTCATCCTCATTTTGATTCTACTAATCAGTTTGAGATGTTGCGTGATTTCAAGAAGCTAATTACCGATTACTTGCCAAATGTCGAGATTTTGAAACTGGGAAAATTTCCGCCTTTGTGGTTTGAAGAAGAGGATTTAAGTCTACTATTTCCTGAACCAAAAAGTGATAAAATCAATTTTTTGCCAAAATTAAAGTCTTTGTACTTTACTAGTGATCCACCCTTAAAAATATTTAAGGACCTTCTCCACAATAGTTGCAGTAGTAGTGCCACTAGTGCTTCTGCGAGTAATAAATTACATAGTATCGGTCTCGTTGGGGGAGGTGTGAGTAATTTGAGTCCAATTTTGACTGCGCTGATTAAAGAGAGTAAGGTCCATCTAGTTAAATGTTTCGAGTTGGAGATCAAGCCCCGAAATTTGGCGGTCTTGGAAAAATTCGTTATTAGTCAGCCTCGGTTACAGTTAACCAAATTAATTGTACAAATCAAAAGTTTTAGTACTGACGCGGAAAACAGGATTTACAGGTTCGTCGTGTACCAAGTTTTAACGAAAATTTTGACGGCTTGCTCCGAAACTCTAAAGGAACTCCACATACCAGTACTCGGAGAAGATTATGGTTTTAAAACCCCGGTTTTACGTGAAGTGAAAAAGTTTCGGACTGTGAATTTGACCATGATCACTAAAAACCACACATTATTCCCTGACGCTGTCAAATTCTCTCAAATTTTTCCCAACGTTGAAACCATCGAATTGACGGTGAGCCCTCCTGATTACCCGCATTTGCAATGGGAGGGTGTAATCGGTGTTCCCATGTGTGAAGAAATAAAAAGTGTAAAACACGTTCATTTCACTTATGGGCTGCCTGCTGGATGGATCGAATTTTTTTGTGCAATATTGCCAAACTTAAAAAGTTTTCATGTTGGGATTACAGACGATTTTCCTAGGGCTTGCAGGGCGATATGGAAACTACAGAATTTAGAATCTTTGGGAATTATTATACACATTAAACATGACGATGAGACTCATTCATTTCCGGCTATTGATGAAAGCTTTACAGGCTTTTCCAGGGAGACTTGTTTAACTCTGTTTCACAATTCAAGAGAAGTTGATTTGGAGAGCTTGCGAGGTTTGAGGGTACATTCTTCGATTTTAGATGCCAAATGTAAGTACTTAAAGAGTTAGTTATATTTATAATTACCTATTTAAAAAATTCGTTTCTGAAAATTAATCATAATTATTAATGTAATTATTAAATTTGAATTTGTTTTATATTCTTTCAGCTTTACGAAGATTGTACCTATCCTTTCACGAGTCATCAGAACCTAATCATGAAGAAGAAACTTTTTCTGTCATGTCCCATGTCACGGGCTTATTTGCATTCAAAATGTGTCCACAGTTAAAGATTACACTGAGCTACTCTGCTGTTGACGCGAATGATAGGAACTTAAAATGTAAGTATACTGTCAACAATTTAATTTATGGAACATGTGCCGTTTTCTAATATATCGTAGATTTTGATTTAATGTTCATTTATTTTTTAAAAAACCCTACTACTTTATTCCAGTGTTGAAGAATGGACTGAGCTCAATACTACCCTACGTCCATGAAGATCGGGAGGTCAAAGATCCCTACGATGCTTACCTGCCGTCATAAAAATTATTTTTTCTTTGCCACTGTAAATTATTAAACCGTAATTCTATTTGTTTGCGTACGTACATATATACAGATTTAAGAGAAATATTTATAAGAGGAAATAAAATCCTCGGGTCACATTGTTAAAATAAATATCATATTTTGACAATGCTTATGCTACAATTAAGCATTTTGTTACGATTTTGATTAAAGTTGAAAATAGATTGATACTACAAATTGCAAAATGGTTTGAATACTTGAATACCAAGGAATTTATTGTACAGGAAAGAAAATAGTATGATTACCTACATGTAGAAAATATTTATCGACATTGTATTTATGATGAACTAAATCATTATTATTATTATTATTATGATTATTATTATTATGTCTGTATAGTGATAATGTTAGATATAGCGATATAAGTAAGAAAATATTCACTATACAAATATACTAATGCTAATGCAGTAGAATTTAGTTAGTTTGTATAGCAAGTAAGTGAATCGTTTTTGAATTGGCAGAAACCATCGAAAACAAAGTTAAGAACTATTTTTGGGTCTAATTATATACAGAAATGTGTTATTAGTATGTATGTGGGACTAAAAATTTAATGAAATAAAACCCCGAAATAATAATAATAAAAAAGGTCTGAAGTCAACCAATTTAGCTGTGGCGAAAACGTAAAAATAAAAAAGGTAAAAATAAAAAAATTAATTTAATATTTAATTGGCTAATTGGCAATTTATGGCAATTCGACTCAGCATTAAGCAAAGGAATTCGCCACACAAAAGGCGCGAAATTCGAAGTTACAGGGAACTTACTTGAATTGGTAATTGGTAACCAAGTAACCAAAAAAAATAAAAACAATAACAACAGTGATTGTCAACAGTTGACGTTGACAGTGTCAACTTTTGGTTACCAGTTACCTACGCCTACAACCTATCGCCGATCGTTGTTATTTAACTTCATTGCTACTTTAAAATAGTTTAAACTTTGATGTAAATACTAGAATAATAAATTCCGAAGACACCTTCATGTACCATGGAACACTTACAAGTTTTTCAAGAAGCCCAACAAGCCATAAGACATGTTGTCGAAGCCTTTTCGTTCTTCAGAACTGATAATTTACTCCTGAGTAATCTGCTCCAAAATGTAAGTCTCCGTTTTGGTATTTGATTAAGTCATTAGAAATGTATAATACTATTAAGACACGTACGTTCGTCTATAATTAGATTGCTTTTATTGCAATCATGTAAAATGATGAATGACAGCCAACAGTCAGTTGACAGTTGACAGTAAATACTAACAAACTATGGACTAGGTAATTAGTAATTAACCATGACAATCAATGATCAGTTTACATTCAACATTTCAAATTCATTTCATTTAGATCGAATCGCTACTTGAAGCCCACCCACAGAAATATAATGACAATGACGATCTCAATCAAAACATCAAAGCCTCGTATGATTTTCCAGTTTATGCTGGCAGTAAAAAACGAAAACTTGATTGCGATTTGGACGAAAATGGAACTAATAATGATGATGATGACATTGACAATCTAAATAGCAGTGCTGTAAAAAACTCTGAACCGTCTAGACCCAGTCACAGTCCACCTTCGGAGGAAAAATCTCCTGAAGATAAAGTTTTTGCAATCGATTTGGTACGTAAAATATTATTATTTATAACTAATCTGTGTATTTCGTTTGTTAATAATTATTTAGGGTTGATTTTACGTGTTATGTTTACTGTGTTCTCTTGCTTTGTAACGTGCTCTTTGTTTCTGGTTTTTAACATTTAGCTTCTCGAGTACATCTTTTCTGAACTATCCACATCGGACTTAAAGCACTGCCGGTACGTAAATTCCACGTGGAACTCCTCAGCTACCAAAATCCTGAACCAAAAGGGTGCATTCAATATCAAATTCATCTACAACACAGAATCCAGAGCTTTTGAAAGCACAAATCGAAGTAAATCAGCAACCGTCATAAATCTGACCGAATTTAGCGATTTCATTACAAAAACCAACAGTTACCAAAATCCTATTCGCATCGCCAACCCCTTCGTCAACTTTACGCTCACTTCGGGTAATTTAAATGAGCCCAGTCTCAAAAACTTCCTTCGAAATTGTGGATATTTCATAAAGCAACTTGAACTTGAACTTTACGGTAACAGTGATAATCACAACATTGATCCAGACCACGATCCTAGCAATCAGTTTGAGATTTTGCGTGATTTTAAGAAGTTGCTTACAGATTACTTGCCAAATGTTGAAGTTTTGAAGCTGGGAAAATTTCCGCCTTTATGGCTTGAAGATGCAGATTTAAGTCAGCTATTTCCTGAACCAAAAAATAATAAAATTAAGTGTTTACCACAATTAAAGTCTTTGTACTTTACTAGTGCTCCACCCTTAAAAATATTTGAGGACCTTCTCGACAGTAGTAGCGATGCGTGTGCTTCTGCAAGTGATGCTCTCTTGAATTATAAAGAAAATAAATTACAAAGTATCGGTCTCGTTGGGAGTGGCACCAGTAAATGTGATGAAATTTTGACTACGCTCATCGAAAAGAAGAAACTTCAGCTACTTAAATGTTTCGAATTGCAGATTCAACCCGAAAATTTGTCATTCTTTGAAAAATTCTGCGTTTCCCATCCTCGGTTAAGGTTCTCCAAATTAATTGTTCACATCGAAAATATGAGCACTGACTTGGAGTACTGGATTCGTGTGTCTCAAGTTTTAACGAAGATTTTAAAGGCTTGCTCCGAAACTCTAAGCGAACTGCACGTACAACCACTGGGAGACTGTTTGGGTTTAGAAATCCCGGTTTTACGTGAATTAAAAAAAATTCGGACTTTAAAATGGAACACTAAACATCGTCACGACAAACTTTTCCCCGATGGCCTCAAATTCTCCCAAGTTTTCCCGAATCTTGAAACCTTCGAATCGACGGTGGACTACTACGCCTTTCACTACCCAGACATGCAATGGGAGTACATCTTTGGTGCTTCCAAGTATGACGAATTAAAAAGTGTAAAACACGTTCATTTCACCTGTGGGCCTCCGTCTGAATGGATCGAAAATTTTTGTAGGATGTGGCCCAACTTGGAAAGTGTTAATGTTGGGATTACAGAGGATTTTCCTAGGGCTTCTAGGGCATTATGGAAACTACAGAATTTAGAATCTCTGGGAATTATTATTAGCATTGAAGATGACGATGAGACGAATTCACATGCGGCAATGGATCAAGGATTTACCGGCTTATCAAACGACACTTGTGTCAATCTTTTTCACGGTTCCAGAGAAATTGATTCGGGGAGCGTACAGGGTTGGAGAGAGCATTGTTCGATTTTAGATGCGAAGTGTAAGTAGTGCAAAAAAAATCATTTCTGATAGTTTAGCCTTTTCTAAATGGTGATATACCCAGTTTTACACATTTTTGAAATATTAATTTGTAGTTTGGGCTTTTCTAAAAATGGCAATTTCTAGTTTTACATCTTTTTCAAAGTGTTAATTTCTTGTTTTGCCTTTTTTGAAAGAGTAAATCTCATGTTTGACGTGTTACTAAAAGTGTTAATTTCTTCTTTTGACCTTTTCAAAAATTTTGATTTCTTGTTTTCACATTTTTTAAAGTGTTAGTTACTAGGTTTGAATGCTTCTGGAAATGTTGGCTTCCAGTCTTGAAGTTTTTGGAAATGTTGATTTCCAGTTTGCACCTTTTTAACAAAAGTTGATTTGTAGAAAATACACTTTTGTAAAGCATTGTTTCCATGGTTTCCTATTATAAGTACAGTTCCTTATTGAAAGTATTGTAATTTGAATTTACTATATTTTTCATTATTTTATATTATTTCAGCTTTACGAAGATTGGACGTCTCCGTTCACGAGTCATCACTAGAGGATCGTGAGGGTGAAACTTTTTCTGTCATGTCCCATATCACAGGCTTATTTGCATTCAAAATGTGTCCACAGTTAAGGATTACACTAGGCTACAGTGCTGGTGGCACTGATAAAAACTTAAAAAGTAAGTAATGCTAACAACTTAATTTATGGATGCCCCTTTTTACTATTACAGAACATGATGTAATGTTGATTTTGATTTATTAAAAATCCCCTAATTTACTCCCGTCTTTGGTCTTTGCAGTGTTGAAGAATGGACTGAGCTCAATACTTCCCTACGTCCATGAAGTTCGGGAGGGCCGAGATCCCTACGATTATTACATGCCGTCATAAAAATTATTTTGCTTTTGCCAGTCAGTGCCGTGCATTGGTATCAAGTCGAAAAAGAACAGTGAAGCACTCAACTGTTATTAATTAAATTACAAAACCGTAATTTTAATCATATTTTTTGCGTACATAATATACAGATACAAGAAGTACATTTATAAGAGGAAATATAATCATTAATAATTCAGATTGTGAAAATAAATATTGTATTTGGACAGTTAAACATTTGTTACAAACAATTTTGATACGAAAGAAAGAAAGTTGAAAATAGATGCTATAACTTTCAGAATGGTTTAAATAACGTAGAATATAATACACAGGATGGAAAAAGGCATGATCAGGAAAGAATTATCGACATAGTAATTATGAAAAGATAGAAATAAGGAAGAAAGGAAGGAAGGCTACATAGTAAAAAGGAAGATTAAATTATATAATTAATTATTTGATAAATATTATAATAAGTTTGCCGTTCTTTCTATATTTTCCATTTTGTTTTTTTTTCCAAAATTCAAAAATCCAATCTTAGGCTGGAACTCCATCGTAGAGGACCTGTGCACTATAGCCCGTCTTCCAGTCAGCCACATACTTGACCAGTTGGACGCGACCATCGGGCAACAGTTGTCTGTACTCACCCTTGACAGTCTCTCCGTCACTGTCAGCCTTGTGAGAGAAATCATTTTGAGACTCATCATCTCGGACGGCCCAAGTGAAATCGAAGGGATTGCCAGCTTCATGTGAACCCTACAAAAGAAAAAAAAGAAGAAAAAAAGCAGAAAAAAACAATTTAAAAATCAAAAAAGAAATCATCACCATCCTTTATTTATGGACGCCCCCAATTAATCAAAGTGAAAAAAGTGTAAAATAAATGCAGATGCGCTAGTCACGACACTATACAGTCATTAATTACACCCATTCAAGTCCCACGTGATAATTTTTTCATTGTTTTTCACCCCAGTAACACCTAATTTGTATACAATTATAGGCAATTAATTCCAAAATCATTTTGTGGTTTGCAAAACAACGCACGTGGACTTGTCCATGTTCACTCTAAAAAAAATTCCAAAGCCATTCATGCCCTTACAAATATGGTCATTACGTAACACAAGACAGAAAAAGAAGAAAAATATAAACAAAAATTCAAAGTCGAAAGTCAAAAAACTGGAATATCTTTTACATTCTTTTGGTTCAAATTGCAAACTTTATTTTGCATAATTTTTTTTTTTGCTCCCAGTCGTTCTAATGTGTGTGTGTAATCATCATAAAAATCAATGAAAGTAATTTTTTCTGGGGTCTTCTCGTATCAGTGAACAATTTAAAAAGGATTTTAAAGGCAAACCTCTATTTTTAAGTATTTTTAAGACTGTAGTTGACACTGCACTGTGAGTGCTGTGACAGACGACAGACAAGGCGGCGGCACCCATGCAGTGCCATGTGATGAGATTACCATAAAATTATCATTTTTAATGTAGTTCCTCAGCCCAACAAGTAAACAGCTACATAAGTAATTAGGCAAAATACATACACAAATCTATCCACAGATGAAATCACACTACAAATCACATTCACGTGGAAATGACTCATGAAAGATATTTTATCAATGCTATATATTCTCTGATCATCTTCATCTTCATCTAGAGACCGACCACTTTATTTATTTTTTTTTTATTAAATTTCAATGCTGCTCAATAAAATGGGAATGGAAAAATGTGTTCATTTAAATTAAAATCATTTAAATTCACTACGCTGCCTGTCTAACTTACTGTTCGGTCGTATTTACTTACGTATATTATTGCCTTGTTTGAGCATTTTTTCATTTCTTTTTGGGCAAATACATTTTCATGCCGCTTTTGACGAAACAAGTTGTGGATGACTTTGACGAGTGATGGACGATGGACAGTCATTACTCATCCCGTAATTTAATTATTATTAGTAGTAAAACAATGGTCATTCAGATGCGCTATCAATTATGCAAAAAGAACTGAACAGAATCGTATGCACAATTGTAAATTGGTAACACACGCAAGTCTATATACTGTTAAATACTAATGCATAGCGTCTGTCTAGTCGGCTACTACTTTTTAGATGTGACGTGCCAAGTAAATACTTTTTGTATTTATGTGCTTGTAAAATCCTAGGAAAAGACAGAAGGAGGCTAAATGTTGAGTGTACATGGTAATTATTGTAATGAAAAGTGGAATTTAAACGGAAAGATGAGTTGCATCACAAAAATTCAAGAAGAATTCCTCCATTTACGATTATGTAATGTTTCTTTTATCTCATTTCCATAATTCCATGCTGCCAAGGCTAACGGGTTAAAATAAATTAAAATTAGCTCTCATGCACGTAAGTAAACAACGTAACGCAACCACCAAACTAAACAGCAAATGGTATAGGGGAGCAAAAAAAAGGTCCCTCCAAACCATTTTCTACCTTAATTTCTCCATTTTTCGTCTAAATACCTGCCTACCACCTACTTACCTATACTCACTGGAATTTTTGCACATACAAATGTACCGTAAATCTCTGAAAGCTAGCCCGAGGGGGGGGGGGCATTCCTAGTTTCTCCGATTTTAGAGGAAATTTTTATTTCTTTTTTTAATGATAATTATTTATGCATTTGACTTACATCAGGATTGAAGCTATCGGCACCATTGTCAATTTTCGTTTCGGGTTTTCGTGTGGTCGGTCTTCGGGTTGTGGTTGTGGTTGGCTGTGGTGTACGCTTGGTAGTAGTGGTGGGTGGGAGGATACCCTGGCTGTCATTGGAGGTGTCGGTTTCTAGGATGAATATTGGGGTCACTGGGGGTCTGGTGGGTCTAGTAGTAGTGGGGTAGGTCCGTTGGGTGCCTCTGGTAGTAACGATGAGGGTAGTAGGGGGGAGGTAGGTTGGTGGTGGAGGGGGTGGGGGTGGAGTTGGTCTAGGAGTAGTTCTTGGGGGTCTAGTAGTGGGGGGTGGGGGTGGTCGGGTGGTAGCTCTTGTTGTGGGTGGTCTAGTAATGGGGGGTGGGGGTCTAGTAGTAGGGGGCAAATAGGATGGTTGAGGGGTTGGGGGTGGGGGTGGTGGTG
>JAQFZC010007531.1:0-11098 GCA_034695205.1 Dicyrtoma fusca | reverse complement strand
ATAGGTGAAAGGCAGTGCGTCCGAGACAAAAGATTGATGCGGTAGCCTCCTATCTCCCTCACCCACAGTGACTGGTTAAGTCAGGTTGTATGGACCAA
The DNA here is from genome assembly GCA_034695205.1 of Dicyrtoma fusca. NCBI lineage: Eukaryota > Metazoa > Arthropoda > Collembola > Symphypleona > Dicyrtomidae > Dicyrtoma > Dicyrtoma fusca. Next base: position 11,000 of record JAQFZC010007531.1, on the reverse strand, counting down.
AATGGTCAAATCGACCCAATGAATAAATTTATTTTTTTATTTTATTTTAATTTCAGAACACTAGAGTAAGAGTAGACAAAATGTAAAAATTCGAAATACTGAAAATAATCAGGAGTACGCAAATACAGATAGACTACCTTAAGAAAGTAATCAATAATTAGATACCCCTTTTCTTAAAATCTTTTTCTGACTTCACTTTTGAACGAGCTTCTTTGGAAGGAACAGAATGATACAGTTCGCCAATAACGATGTTAGTGATATGTACGTATAAATTATGTTTAGTAGTTGAGGCTGAGTTTGCACGAGTCCACTGAATTATAATACAGTAAGCAGTCTTACTTATTTTTATTGATTTTTATTGATTATGCGATGGATTACAAATGATTAAATGGATCTACAGCCAAAGCCATTTTATTATAGCTGGCAGTCTTGGCAGTGATTGTTACATATTTCAGTGAGCTACGGTGTTTTATTAAATTTAGACCACTATCCAGAAATCCTCCAAACTAAGCCACTTCAATCCATATCTTATCCCACGATATTAATATAGAGAGAGAAAGACAAACTTTATTAACAAAACAAATCCATCACTGTCATCTATCGAGGATAACACAACGGACTCAGTATACGAATCAGAATTTGTTCTGATTCTGATGAACTATTGTTTATGTTGGTAATACAAATTTTAGAACTACTATTTTTTAAAAACACAATTGCAATTAATTGCTTGGGACACTGGAAAACAAATGATGAGTACAGATGTGTGCTGATTTCGTAGAACAGTAGTCACTATATCTTCTATCCGCAGCGACAGTGTTTGAATTACATCGTTTAAACTATTTTGACCACCCCGCCAAGGTTGGGCAATACTTCGCTGTGTGTCCCCTAAGTTGGCAAACTGAACAAACATAAAGAAGTAACAGCGGGCAAACAACCTGGTTCCAGCTGTTTTTAGTGTTGTGGCTGGACACCATCGCATCACCCTGGCCATTCATTCGACAATAGTGACAGTATCGTGTTTTCTTGCGTCGCCCTTGTTGAGCTAAACAACACAAAAATGTTTTAATTATCGTTACATGACTGAAATGTTTTAGCAATAAGTACAAATCCTACTTGTTCTGCACGAAACGTCTCCAGCAGGAGGATGTAGAGTTGATAGCAGCAAACCGTTACGAGCGTCAGACTGGAGGAACGTGTTCCTGATATGGTACACCGTGAAAAGCTGTGACCCAGCAGGTACCGTCAGCAGGTTGGGTTGGATTATGGGAGCAGGTGCAACAACGACTGTTGTCTGAAATTTTGTAATAAAACTATTCAGTATCATCACCCTAGTATTCATAAATATTTACAATAATATCAAAGTGCTTCACTGCCGATACGTCGAACCGTTTCACTAGTTCCATCCTACCATGCGTTATTTTCTGTTGGCATAAAAAATATTACTATCATCAAGACATGAAGTAATACAGAAACAACTACACAAATTTTTTACAGTCAAAAGATGAAATTATCGTCAAGTTCTGTTAGTACATTACAAAAAAATGCTGAGACTATTTCTAATAAAGTCGTGATTCGGTAAGGGTCTTACCCCAATTCCCCCTGCCCTTTCCCCTTGCGCAGTTACCCTTGTGGCTATTGTCCTGGTGTCATATTCGCCTTATGCACAATTGCCCTTTTGCCACAATTCCCTTATGCATCATTGCCTTTGTGCCATTCCCCTCGGCATAATTCCCCTTTTCACACTATCGCCTTGTGCACTAATCCCGTTATGAGTATTCCTCTTACAAGTTATGCATGTTTTTGTACAGAATATTCGAACGAATTTCTTCAAGATTGCACCTCAGGGCATCAGTAAAACTATTGTAATTATTTGTTACAACTGTAAGAAGCCTTTCTTCAAGTGTTATTAAGTCCAATTCGTCCGATCCATCAATCTTTTGAGCAGTCAAAAAGTGCCCGTAGTTCTAACTCATTGAATGCAAAAAATGCAAAATCCACTTCAATATACATAATTACATAATTATTTGGTACACTGGAGCAAATGCCAGCGCAATAAGTTTCTTCATTTTAGAAAAAAGGGTTGGTTCAGTTGAATATATTTTTGAAACAACACTGTTGTCTTGTACACGAGGCAGGACGCTTTGGGAAAAATGAAAATAGCATTCTCTCTGCTTAGCAATGAAAAACGCTGTTTTTATAGCAATATTCCCAGCGTTCGTTCATCATGAATGATTTTAATACGTTTATTGTTATTATTTAAGTGAATTTAAACTTATGCTCTTCGGTGTCCGCTTGAAGAAATTCCTTATAATATTCTGTACAAAAACAGGCATAACTTGTAAAGGGAATAGTGCAGAGAGCAATAGAGTGGAAAGGGGAATTATGACGAGGGGAAAAGGGCATAAGGAGAATGTTGCACAAGAGCAATGATGCAGAAGGGAAATGTAGCAAAACGGCAACAGTGCATAAGGGAATATGACACAAGGGCAATAGCCACAAGGGCAATTGCGCAAGGGGAACGGGCTGTCACCGCCTACGGTCAGTAAGAGACCAGTAGGCCACTAAGAAGCTAAAACAATTTTTATTATTACAATAATAGTATCGTACAAGGAAACTGCTTGACATGATTAATCCGAAATTGGCCAAACGGGCCAAAAATCTTGTAAACACCCAGTATGGTCTACGTATTGCATAATACTTTGATTGCAAATTGCGCGCCTTGCACACAATATGCGGTGCAGTTTTCAAAATTTTAGCTGAAATTCGAAAACTGTCTTATCCAATTTTTAAGCCAAACCTGGTTGGCCAAGCCCTTTGGTGTTTTAATTTTTAACTAAACTAATATGATTACATTGGATTACAAAAAATTGGATAATTCAGTTTTCGAATTTTAAGTAAAATTTTGTAAAAAAATCAAAGTATTATGCAATTCGTAGACCATAGGGGATGTTTAAAGGATTTTTGACCCGTTAGGCCATTTTCGGATTAATCATGTCAAGCAGTTTCCTTGTTAGTGAATAAGCACCTGAAATGAACTGGTTGAAGGGTAGCCAAAACATTCCCGCAGCGGTGCAAGTGGCTGGTGTCCACGCAATAAGAAGGCATGATCCGTAAAAAATTGCTGCCCCGAGGCGGGTCCGAAATATACTGGATTTCCTGAAACCAAGCCCAAAACCTTCGTCAGTAACTTCTAAACTATATAAATAAAGTTCATTACCTACTCACAGCCTTTTCAGCCATTGCGTTGCTTTGATTGCGCACATGTTTTGCACTTGGAAAAAAATGTTAGTCTACTTTAAATGGAGAAATTACGTTAGGTAAGGTAATTGTGAAATATGTGGATTTAATTTTGAAGTACTTAATTTTATGTATTTATTATCTAGAAAAAAATGAATTGCTCAAAATATCGAAAGAAATCGAATGGATCTTACATAATTACATTAAGTACTTACACAATACAAATTATAGTATGTACATCCATCCATTTCCAAGGGGCAAGTAATAAGTTAACTTCCACAAACTGATCCTATAAAATGGTTTACGTATTTCTTAATACTAGTGCTGAGAATGACAACACTTATTGCACCGATACTGGCACATTAAACCTATCACACTTTGTACCATTTCGGAATCTAATAGAATGGATCCAACTACAGACAAATCCTTGATAAAGTCAAATGTAATTAAACCAAAATCAAAACCGTCCCAAGAAATAAGCACAGAAATGCTTGCAAAATCTTTCACATACCTAATCACAATTAATACTCTTACATTATTACTAAGATCTACCTACTTGACAGAATAATTATTACCATGCAGTGTCATAACTGCCCCAAACATTGGCTGCGCTATGTACTGTGATTGTCGAAAGTTCGAGATGTCGTTATGGCCCGTGCCGACATATCGGCCCCATGCTCCGGCTCGATTCCTTCCTGTCATAGTCCGATTGGTTTACGACGCCCTTTACTAAAATATAAAAATAAAGTACACCAACATTATTAAGCCCTAGTTTCAACGTTAAGTAAAATCAAAATATACAAAAGCGGACATTTCAGTCAGAACAAATTGCAGAACGGCACGTGAAAAGAAAGAATACAGTTTCAAAAAGCAGAAAACTGTGAATTATTGTACAAAGTCTGAAAAAAGATGCTACCGAAAAAGCAAAATGGAGCACAATACAACCCTTTACGAGCCATTTGAAGCAGAACCGACGAAGAGACTGCTCGAATTGCCCTCACTGGATATCAACCCAACCTTTTACGTATGTAGGTACATAGAAAAAAACTTAATTAGGCAGTGCCACCCAAAATTTTTGCAAGTCCAATCAAGCCTACCGTAATAAATCCCTGGGGAGTTATTTACAAAATAAATGCCCAAATAGGGGACTTATTAGAGGCTAGGGAGCTATTGGAGGTGGGGAGTTATGGAAAAATTAAAATTTTATGAAACATAATTTCATTTATCGTGTAAAATGTTACAAGGAATGTAGGAAAAATGTTCCCGAAAAAACCGGACGATGAAAAAATGTTCCCAGTCCCAAGCTCCAAGTAGGAACAAATGTTCCCAAGTACGAACTCAGGCATGTTGTTATAGGTAGTAGTAGTATAAAAATGTGTTTTTACTGTATTTTCTTCTGTCACTTCCCCCGAATTCACAAAGACCCTAGTTACTACCTGCAAATTACGGTATAAGATTTTAAGCCTTCTGCTTCGCTACATTTCTGGTATTGCATACCACATGAAAATAAAATTATAATTTTAATCAATTCATTAATTACCATATGTATATTACGCAAGTAGCCTTCTTGGTAGTGGAAGCCTTTTTTTCATTGCATTTACACAATCAACAATAATTCTTTGTTTCGCTGGAACGATGACTGTGCTGGCTGAACACTGATCACTAGAAAACAACTGACAGTTTTCGTTTGCTTATATCACAGATTTCAAAATCTGGATTTCGTATTTTACAATTAAACCGAAACGCTCTTTGAAAACTACTAGAGCTGCCAACGCTGGCAACTCAAAGGTGCCTACGGTATACATACAGCAGAAAAATATGGCATATAACAGTGTTCGGTGGCACTGTCAAGCAAAACACAGGATGTACAAACAAGTGCGCTAATTACTTCCACAGCAGTAACGGATCTAGTGATCAGTGTTTACAGCAATGTAATTAATAAATTGATTAAAATTATAATAATGTTTGTGCTATGCAATAGCAAAAATGTAGCAGCAGGCTTAAAATCTTATTCACCAGGCAGTAACTAGGGTCTTTGTGAATTCGGGGGAAATTACAGAAGAAAATACAGTGAAAACGCATTTTTATATTACCTACAATTACACATGCCTGTTTTCGCAATCGGGAACATTTTTTCACCCTCCGTTTTTGTTTGGGATCATTTTTTCCTACATTCGTTTCAACTCCTAACATTTACTCAACCATAATACTTCATGTCTACTGTGATTCCACAGACTTGAGACTTTTTAGTCAAAACTTCAGATAATTTAGATATAGGGTGAAGGCTTGCAATTGTGGTCGGCTGATAAATGTGGTCGCTCCCTTTTTAACCCAGTGTCAACAGTCAACCGAAATTGAACACACCTGGTTTCGAAGCTTCGGGTACCGAACTTCACATTGAGTATATGCCAGATTTCAATTGACATTTGACACTGGGTGAAAAAGGGGACGACCAAATTTATCAGCCGACCACAATTGCAAGCCTTCACCCTACTAGTCAGATAGAACTTTTTTTAAAACTAACACGTGGAATTATGGTTGATTTGGGAAATACGGAAGAAAGAACCCTCGGCGGGAGCTCATTTAATTGTAGTCTTGCTAGAAAATGCAGAATGTTTTCATGGAATGGTACTTCAAAATGTTCTAGTTTTATTGAACTTTGCAAGCCTACAACCTAGTAACACATTCTATGCCATGGTTTAATTTTTTTTAGTTTTTAACTGGGAAATTATTAGAGGCTAGGGAGTTATACGGGGGTAGGAAGTTTGGAGTTATTGGAATACTTACGGTACGTACTAGCTGACACACACAAAACAAGTTACGGCCTTTGGTTATCATTAAGTGGTATTTTTGGAATTTGCCCAATTTTTGAATTCTTTTTTTGCATAGGTAGTCCCCCTTTGGTTGGGGGAAAACTGCAATTAAATCCCATTTAAAATATTTCCGTCCCGTTTACGGCAAATAGTTTAATGACAGTCAGTAATGATACCCTAGTCCATGTCCATGAGTACGCCCATAAAATTTTGGTTGAAATCCTGACATCCTGAGAGAGCACTAACTGGGAGAAATCTCTTTGTGTGTCAAAAAACACATTAAATAGTAGCAGAATTCGGCCAACGCCAATAGACACGACCAGAAAAGGTCAAAGGTAGAATGCCGGTTACCTTAGTTATTACGATGGTTTAATGAAAAAACAACTTTTTTGCTGCTACGGTGCTGTCAACTGCTAGAACGGGGTTTTGACCCAACAGCCCTTCCCTGGGTTCCTCGATTTACAAACTGTAACAAATCCACGACTGAAACACAGCAACAACTGAATAATAGAGGCAGAGGGGTTCTTGAGGGTTGAATTAACTGCTTTAACTGGAAACTGAACTATACTGCAACACGTAAGTGTTTAAGGTGATACAGCGGGTTGTGCTTTAACTTTACCCATAAAAGGGTTTCAAAATAACTTCACATTAAAAGTGACAGTCAACAGTTAGTCCACGGACATGAAAGAGAAGACTAGTAGGAGATTGAAGACAACTATAACAAAAGCAGTACTACCCTGATCCACCGTTATGTTTTCAAAATAAGGTAAGTTCCAATAACAATATTTAATTATATTTAATACTGTAATAGTGTATTAATAATGAAATATAATTATTAACGATTCGTATAATGATTAATTCACTTCCTTTTCGGAACCTTCCCAAAATCCTTCCGAAACAACGACGTACTTTTCTAGGCACTGCGGTCCTTTGTTTCGAGTTTCGAAGATTCCTGTCGACGGCGACGGCTCAATTGCGTTAATAAAAGGTTCGGTGCGTCTCCCTCGGCCGGTCCCTTAGTTCGCACTTGGAATTCACGCACTTCTACCTTCCACTGCAGTGGGAGCCTTCGACCATTGGCACCCACCGTCATCTCAGTCGTAAGAAACTCTTTTGGCGGGAAGCTTGTAACTACCAACCATGTTTTTCAGTTTTAGCAATCTGCAATTAGGCAATTAGGCACCCGTGCCTAGCCTAATTAATTAATTAATTACAAAAATAACCGGTGGTTTATATTTTAAATGTCGTTTTCAAGGGAGTTAAAAATGTAGGTACATAACAAAGCACCGGCATCGACTAGTGCTTTAAAATTGTGATACAAACAACTTACAGGTTAGTGGTTTTGTGTAGTATATAGGTAATTTTTTATTTTATGATTCTCAATTAAAATTGTGGTGAATACAATTACCACTGCACTGGCTAAGTACTACTTATAGTATTGTAAATTACAAGTACATTACGATGTACAATTGTATTTTCTATCAGGGAAAAACGACTTTTAACAGTGTTCAAACCGAGCAAACTACGTTTTACACTTTTCAAAAAAAAAAACCAACGGCAGTAGTGTAACGTACCTAGTTTAAAAACGACAGAACGAGTAAAATACGTTTTAACGTTTTTTGGAAGTAGCAAAAAACAGACATTGTAGTTGTCTTGCAAAAGTATTATGATGCGTGATTATGTGATTAACTTCAAAAATTATGATTTTGAATCTTTTGTTATTATAAGAGAGTCTCAGAGCACCCCGATACTTCTGATGGTGCATCTTCTGGGAATGCACATACATAATACAAACAAAACCTACCTAGGTAGGTACTTACTTACTTACCTAATATCAAAAATCATTTGGTTCGAAGTTGGAATCCATTCTAACGTGAGAAAGTCCACTTATTTGTAATTAGGAAAGTATCGTCATAACGGGTTCCACACGGGAGAGCATCATGAATTCATCATGTCAGTCTTAAGACTTACAACTGAAAAGACATGACTCTCCTCGATACTGAAGAAAGATATATACAATCGGTTTCATTTTCATAATTTAAATTGTATTGTCACAAACGTGAGGTCAGTTGTTTGATAGATAGTACCCGTACTTCAAAAATGCTGTAACTTCATATTTAAGGTCATCTGTCAGTAGATGCATTTATAAGTTTCGTTTTAGACCTCAAAATTTCGTTTTTAGAATACCAAAAAACTAGGGTTGGACCGTTTAGACAGGAATTTTGGTCATAGTGAGGATAAAAGTTTTGAGATTACGGGAAGGTAATAATTTAATAACTTAAGTGTGATCACATTTAGGGCCCATTTGTAATTTCGTGATCTCTGTGACTTCTTTCATTTAACACGATATCCTTTACACAGTTTTAGACAACTGCTGCTATTAATTTTTGTGAACAATAACAAATGTCTGGGAAGCATTTTGGTATGTATCACATAGCTGGACGCTTCCTTTGTAAAAAGATTGCGAGTGCTGAAGGTCGACAAAAATGAAAGTGATCACGTTTAGGATGGTTAGTACTACATTAAAAAGTGTCATAGAAAATGTTTTGTTTGACACTTAACAGGCGTTAGTACACTGCAGGGAAATAATCTTAATCTGAAATGTGCGTTTTGCGAACCCTCAGACACCCGCATTGAGAGTGTGGCTTTTACGGCAAGACAAGAAGTTCTAAAATTAAGTATCGCTATTTACTTACTAGATGCAGAATTTGATTTTCTAGAATATAAAATCAAGCTGACTGGAATAAGTTGTGGTCATAAAATTTCTAAGAATGTGCTATAAAAAACATTAAAAAACAGGGGTGGTGGTAAAAAAAAAGAAGTCTGAAAGTTGAAGTAAGAGGTCAAAGCACCCTAAATAAGCTATTTTAACCAACTGGAGTAATCAACAATAATGTGCATTTTTCAGTTTTAAGGGATTTTTGTACTTTTTTTTCAAGCAATTGTTAAATAAAAACAGTTTTTAAAATTGATATAGAAATCATCGTATTATGAGGCACTCTGATTCACCGTTGATTTTCACCATTTACGGCAGCTGTTTTTTTCTACTCCCACATAGCAAAATCCAGGTGATTTTGGATAGTTAATTAATTATACATCACTAATTTTATTTTTTTTTAAATATTTTGTTGCAAATAAACGACATTAAGGCTCTTAATAGATACATCATTTAACTTTCATATTTCGTGTTCAGCTTCAGCAGGTTTACCGACAAAAAAATCAAGACGGACGCCTGTTTTTTATACCCCTAACTCCCTCACTTCTGAAACTGCAACTACGTAAGCGTAACTGCTCTATCAGTCAAACGTAATAAGGAAAGATGCACGCAAGTAATTATAATTATTATTTTATTTATATCAACTGGTTCAGGTTAGCAGGTATAATAGTTAGGTCTGGTCACTCTTGTCAGTCAGAGTCTGGTGAGCTTGAGCCGTGAAGCAAAAGCCACAATAGTCCACCTTGTGCCAACTGTTTGTGCCGGGTAAAGATCAAACTGAAGCAAATATATGTTGGGAAGCTGCAAGACACCCGACACCCGACGTACGTCGGTGCAATCCACCCGACGATAATTCGAAAACAGTGCAATCCACCCGTTTTTGTCTACAATCCACCCGACGACCGACGTCATGCAATCTACCCCACGACAAGCCACCCGACACCCGACGATCGTCGAAAAGCTACAATACACCCGACGACTTTTCCTGCAATCCACCCGACACCTGAAGTCTTTCTGCAAACCACCGGACGTACGTCGGCTCAATCCACCCGACGACATTCGGTGGACTTGCAATCCACCCGACGATTAAAATTTTTTCTGGACTAAAACGAAACTACCATCAGACTCGTAGCTGGGAGCTCCGATGCTCTAGACCACCCCTAAAATATAATGAAAAGGGAACACTTGGTAAAATACGGCAAATTTTATTTTGGTGAGCAAAAACATTTAAATAACACTGTGGGGGACCCCACTACCCGAAATTACGGCTTAGCAACGCCCCTGACTACCTTAAAAATCGTAAAGATAAAGATGACCAGTATTGTATATCATTCTTAATCATAATCATCACTTCCCCAAATTAAAAATAAGTGAGTACCACAGCCAGTTGTAACAATAATAAAACGGGTTCTCAGTCTCATTGGAAGCACAATTGCACGACGGGGGGATAGGAAATTGTTCTTTAAAAAGAAATTAATGGTTGATAAACAATACTTTTTACAGATTTTATTTTTGTTTTTTCCCATTTTATGTATTCTAACTAACACTTTCCACATTTAGTACCCGATCGCGACAAATACAAATTCAGTCTCATTCGAACGGCCTTTCAAAGAAGACGATGTATACGAAAAGCCATTCTAAAAACATTTGACGGTTCTTGGACAATACCTTACACGGACGTATTTTTAACCTTCTAGCCTCAACCTTCTGCCCTGAGCCTTCGGTCATAAGCCTTCTCGTCGGAAAATATTGGTCTGCCATTTCCGCGCTCAGCCCGGAAGGCTTATCCTTTTGGCCTGAACCCTCAGCCCCAAACCTTTATTTAAACGCCAAGTCTGAGCCCTTTTGAATGAGGCATCTGGCCTAATCCTTCTCCTAACAGGACTGTTGGCCGGAGCCTTCTGGCCTGAGCATTATGCTTTGATTGTCAAACCTTTTGGCCATAAGTAAGCTGGACTGAACGTTCTGATAGAATACCCGTTTTTCTTTATCGAACCCCAGCTACGAGTCCGATGGTAGCTTTGTTTTAGCCCAGAAAAAATTTAAATGGTCGGGTGGATTGGATATCCACAGAATGTCGTCGGGTTGATTGCATCGGCGCACGTCCGGCGTCGGGTGTCTTCCAGCTTCCTTATATAATAAATAATAAAATAAATTATTCATTGGGTCGATTTGACCATTTGGTCCATACAACCTGACTCAACCAGTTACTGTGGGTGAGGAAGGTAGGAGGC
>JAQFZC010007530.1:0-11098 GCA_034695205.1 Dicyrtoma fusca | reverse complement strand
TTTCACAGGCTAATCATGGATAAACTAACTGTAGTTAAAGTTAACCATGGATAAACCTGCACGTGAAATCAAGGTCTGACTGGTATCGTGGTATTTTGTATGTTGGTAGCGTATTTAATTTTTCCGGGATTTAGTTCTAGGAAAGTCAAGAGCTACAAATAAGTAAATACAAACTGCCTCAAGATACTTCAAAGTCATTACAACACATACCTAGTTAACATTAATAGCTACTTCCTTCCAACTTTATTTGAAGTTGTTGGTACTTTTGTATGTTTTAACTTGCTTCGCATTCCGTGCCATTTTTTGTAAGTTTTGTGGTGTTCTTTTGTTTTTTGTTTCCAGTGGCGGAGAGTCGATTTTAAAATTTCTGACAACTGAAGGAACCGAAATTAAATACGATACGGAAAGGGTCTGCTTGGGCGATCGAATTTGCACAAATATCAACTTCAGAAAAACTAGATCTAATTCACTTATATCATTGTTCGTAGACAGTTCACTGCGTAAACCTAGAAACGTTATTTTTTATATGTGTGACCTGCAACCGGTGACTTCCACTTCTGGACGAATATCACCACTGGATACAATATCTAATCATCAAGTATTCTGGCCTTGCCTTGAACATCTTAAATACTGGCTGTTGTATCATTAGCCTTCTGCGTTCAGAGTAATGTAATAAGAAATAATAATTACACGTGTAAAAATGTCCGTGGGATAAACGTGTGTGAATAAGTTTTATAGCTTTTTGTGTTTGTTACACTGTACTGTACTACAAAAAGGCACTTCAGAAATACAATGGAATGGAGTGAATGCTTTGTGTTAAATGCTTGTGTATACTTCACTTTCTACAATATTTTCATTTAAAATATAATTTTTACAAGGATTGACGCAAGTTTACCTACGAACTGGGGCTGTGCTCTAGGGAACAGAGTTTTGTGCGTACACGGCTAATTCAAAATGGGAACGAAAAAGCGATCTACGGGTCAGTTATCAACAACGACGCCAGCACAAATGAAATACGGAAACTATCCTGAAGTCACTCGGGCTACTGCTAAAGGAACCAAGCCTTTACCGGAACCAACGAGTGTTTCAGAAATCTTAACGAAAGTGGTTGTGTACGGATGTAAAAGAGTGCTTTTCCTTCCCCCCAGAATTCGATTAACGGCATATGCTGTATTATTCTTTTTTGCCTCGTTAGTAGCGGACTACCTTCCTTTCCCAAAGACGTATTTTGCTTACAGTGATAATATACCTAATCAATATTTCGTAAAATTCAGCTGGGCATGGACGTTGTCTCTTGTTGGAATCTTTGTGTATTTGACTTCATCCGTTTACTGCGTCGGGGATGTAAAGCGTATTCTTCGACACATGAGCCGGTTACTAGTTGGTACAGTAATTTGGCTAGTTTGGACCAATATTTTTAGAATCGTTGAAGAATCCACGGGACAATGTTCTACTCAAGAAGGCGCCTTATATTCTATTAAAGGACGAAAATCGTGCTCTTCAAAGGGTGGCAGATGGACTAGTTTTGACGTATCGGGACACGCTTTTCTTCTCATGTGGTGCGTTCTGTTCATTACCGAAGAAGCTCGTGCTATCATCGGCTGGGACTCTATCAAAGACTTTATTCGTAATGAAGAGCATAATCGTGCTAGAGTCGCCATTGCGGGCAGCTCCAGCGCTCCCACTGATGTATTTTCAGATACTCCTTTAAGTCATCTGACTCGGGAAGAATTTGAGAAATTAAAGAAATCCTACACCCAATTTTCAATAGCAGCTAATATCCAGCTCGTATGTTTGACAGCAATTGTGTTACTCTGGGATGGCATGATGATTGCTACAGCTATTTATTTCCATGTCATGATTGAAAAGGTAATCGGAGCTTTAATTGCCGGCCTAATGTGGTTCGTCCTGTATCGTGGCTTCTACACCTGGGACATCCCTATATCACCTGGTCTCCCAGGAGTAGGCTTATTCAAGTACTCATCTGAAACTAGAGGGTCAAGGGTGATAGGCACTTCATATGTAAATAAAACCACTGTTGGCCCATCTCCCTTAACGTCATCAGTATCGTCAGCCTCTTCAACAGCTTCTCTGGCAAGCAGAGCAAGAAGAGAACAGGATACGGGTCAGTATTTTTTGGGGATGCCAGTGAATCCACTTGGGAGTAAATCTAAGGATATTTTAGCCAGCACACAATCAGTTGCAACCTAGTCTAGTATGTATTTTTAAAAGTTGTCGTAGGTAAGTATTATTAATGGTATTACATAATGTTTATATACCTATATCCTGAAAAAATAATGTGGTAAATCCTGCAAGAAGCTTACTTCATGAACCAAACTCAAAATCCATCCACAATACCTTAGTAATCGGTACCATAATACTATACATTCATGTTATTATTACCTACCTGTAATCAAGACGCCAAATTATACTCAAAAGAGTATGTTGTCATTTATTGTATGAATTAATGTTGAACGTACTTCTTACTGTGACTGCCGTTTGTATAATGTATATACACTTACGTAACATACATACCTAGTTCTCTATTACAGTTTCTTTCATTGATAGTGTGTTCACTAATGGTTTAATGATGTGTGCTTAGATCTTTAGTTTGCTTCTCATTACTAAAACTTGACAATTGTAAAAGCTTGGCGTTATATAATTATAAAACTGTACAGTTAGTTAAAAGTGAAATATTGGAAATGTTCTATTATGATTGTTCGACACTCAAACCAGAGTCTGAAGAATAACATTGGTACTTGAATTCCTGTTGTTTTTATGAAGCCATAAGTAAATTTCAATTACAAGATATACTTAATAAACCGACGTACAAAAATAAAATGGAATTTGTGTCAGAAGTCAGAATTTAAAAATTCTCTCACATAGCTTAATCATCTGTGAATGAACTACAGTCAATTCTGTTTTTTTCATGTATACTATTTGGCATTTGGTAAAAAGTAAAAGCATAACTCTGGTACTTTTGTGCGTACGTAATTAGGTAACTAGTTAATGTGTTCTATGAAGTGTGCAGATAATTAATTTGGATTGGTGAAACTACTCCTATCGTTATGACAGACATCCAGAAACATGAGATGGGTACATTGTAAATATGTCATTTTACCATTTATGGAACATCTGCATCGATTGTGACGATATTGAATAAAGATTTAGTATGAACTATCATTTTTATTCCCAGCCGAAATATGTACACTCTTTATAAGTACGAAACAATTGATTGTCAGTTTTTTTCGTGGACTGGAGATTGCTTAGCAGAGTGAAAATTACTACTGGAACTTATGATTATAATTTACAAAATTACAATGCATCTGCGTAAAATATGTGTGCGAATTTGGTTTTTGCTCGAATACAATGTTGTACAATTTGGATAGCTGCATTCTAAATTTTTGCTGTGTGCCTAACTGTTACTGTAAATTATTAGTAGTATTGATGATAATACGTTGAGTACCATCACGTTTTTAAACTTAAGAATATTTGGTATGTTACAAATTTTGTTAATTTTAGTCTACAGCTCAGATCACAGTTATGGTTTCATTTGCACCTTGGCATTTGTAAAATGATTACGCTTTTCCTACTCTTAATATGGACCACTAGAATTTTGAGCTCAGAATAAGTTAAGTCGTGACGTAAAGGATCAACGAGGATACTGGGATCTTGTGGAGTATTCAGTATACTGAGGCTGAGCGTACTCCGGATACTGATACGATGGGGCCTGTGGATACGACGGGGCATGTGGATACGATGGGGCCTGTGGATACGATGGGGCCTGTGGATACGATGGGGCCTGTGGATACGAATTGTAGCCTGAATAGGGAGGTGAAGATGGATTGAAGCGAGAGCGCAAATGACTTGGAACACGTTTCTTCGCGAATCCAAGCATATTTAGAAATCCATAGCTTTCAAAATCCGTATTTTTCCACAAATAATATCCACCAGCAACTACACCAGCTATTCCAAGGAAACCAATAGCTCCCATTCCCATCGGCGTTCGCAGAAAATCACTTAAACTAAATTCCGTGGACATTGAGATTGCTTTCTGGAAACTAGTGTTTCGTTGAATCCGACTGTAGTACAGTCCCAGCATAGGTCGAGTCCGAACCCACATACGATTTTCATATCCTTAGTTTGTTGTTTAATTAAATAAGAAAAAGCATTTGGTAACAATGCTTGAGGAATGATATGTAAGAAGAAATATTGTATATGTAAATGTATGAATATTTCAGGTTTGTTTTTGTTCATACCTAATTGCCAGAGACGATGGAGTAAAATGGCCAGACTAATATCCGCTACGGTAATTTTTGGCGCAACCAGCCACCAGTTAGGATCCTCTGGAAAAACGAAATTGAAGTCAAATTAATTTTCAATGTAATTTAGTAATTTATTTCAATTTTAAAAACTTGGCTATACAGCTATAAGAAGAATGATGGGCTGAATGCATGGAGTATTTAGTGACGCACACATTAATCACGAAATTATTAATAAATCGTCTTAATTCGTGTAAATCCAATGATAAAATTATTTTCGCACCTAACACCTAACCTAAATAAAAATGACACTTCTATATGAATGTTAGGGCATCTACATAAATAATATAATTTATACCATGAGTTGCAAGTTCAGCTTCGCATTCATCCAAAATCTTTTCAAACTGAAGTAGGAGACCTTCGTATCTTTCTCGGTTCCGTATTAAAGACATGCTATCCTCGATCTCTGCAACTTTTTGGTTTAACATATCTGCGTACTCTGGAAATTTCTTCATTTCCGTTCGTAAAACAGCAACACGGTGAGCAACAACATCTGACAGATAAGACATTGAGGCCAAGAAACAATAAAAATATACTAAATAAAACAACAACGTACTTAAGAATGATTGTCAAATAAGTTCATTGGTTGCAATGTAAATTGTACGTGGATTGATACCTTGCATTTGCTGACGTGCTTTAGGGGTATTAAACGGGTATTTGGGGGTTATTCCCAAATCCTGACGATCAAACATGCCTGCATGAATGGAACATAACATTTAAATCCGAGCAACCAATAATTTATCTTACTATGGAAACATTTAGATTTAGCGATAGTTACTTCAGTCATTATTTTATTTTATTCGTAAATGAATAAATCTAGATAAAACCATTATACTTGATCCGTAGGTGAGAGACTCGACTTTCAAGGAGTGGATCTGCTGGTTGAGCTGCTCACAACGAACCTTTAACTCAGGGTCAGTTGGCACTAATTTATGAGACCCTGCCATACATAAAAAATACTATCAAAATTATCGGTAGTACTGGCGTAATAAGCTGAAATATATATATGTATATGTATTACGAAATGTTATTCTAATAACGTCAACATGTACCCATAATAAATTATACCCATGGTTTGGTTTACCATTAGAAAAGTTATCCTCAAGATAATCAATAATTTTCTGGGAATCTGGAATCGTGCGAGTGTTCTGGTCAACCAAAACCGGAACTTCTCCCCGCGGGCTCATTGAAAGGAATTCAGATGTGAACTGCTTTCCCGTGTTGATGTTCACCAACTAAATGTTAAAAATGTTTTCAAATAGCTAATAAAATGCACCGTTGAAAGTAACTGACACACGTAAAACACATTTATGTTATCCAAATCTGTCGAACCTTTGATTTGAATGGAATCTTCTTCTCGTGGAGATACATTAAGACCTAAGTGCAAAAAATAAGATATTAATATTATGACTGTAAGACCAGCACAGTTGACAGTGAGTTACAAAACAAAGTGAGGACTGAGGACTGACAACTTACTTTCTGCGAGTAGAAAGAATGGGGAAAGTAATACAACACCAGGTCCGAATTTCCGTTTGCCATGGTGGACATGTTCGCTTGATGAACTTTAATTTGAAATGTGCGTACTAATTAGTTTTGATTAATATGAGTAATTAATGATGAGCTTTTCATGAAAAGAGACGGTGACTAATGAAAATTTAGAGACAAATCGCTGGCGGTGACAAGGACTGGAGACGGGAATGATTGATCTGACGGAAAACTATATATCCTCCATTCCATTCCCTGTTAAACTATTTACAGCACCGAAATAAATTTCGTACTATGCAGCTATGGTTAAAATCTTAAATTCAAATAAATAAGATATCGTTAATCACTATTTATTCGCTATAAAATGTATTATTAATAATTATCAGCTCAGTCAGTGTCAGTGCAGCCTACTACAAAACAACTACAACTAACGAAGGTAGTTTGATGTTTTGAGTACAGTAAAATTGTTGTAAAATCATTTTTTTATTATTATTATGCTAGCTAGAAATTTTAAATCTCATACCAGATTTTTCATTGGACATACTTCACAGGAATTCCATGGCAACTTTTTACTTAAGTATGCATTTAGCATGTTGTAAACTGTAAAAGTTGTACTAAACATCATTTGCATCATTTAATTATAATATAATTTATTATCTATACTTGACTGCTCTCCCAGCTTCTACAGAACTTCTTTTTAAGCTTTTCCCTTGTAAGGCTGGAAGGCTTTTTTCCTAGTTAGTGGATGTTATAACCGAAAACGCAAGTCACTGGCAAATTCCAATGCGCAATGGAGAGTGTGTTTAATACATACACACAATGACACCATCGCATAGCTGCAACAGCAATTGGTCGTTGGAATTAGTGCAGAAGTAATTACGTTAATTAATGGCCCAAAAAATGAAATATAATCAACATCGGATTTACTGGCATATACAGAACCGATTTCCAAGTAAACCTCTCTTTAATTCTTTGCAACAGAAATGTATCGCATAAATCTGCGGCAGCTTAGTAAAAATAATGAGGGAATTAAAAATAAAATATTGTGTTAGCTGTACTATCCTTTTTGCGATCTTACCAATTACATAATACATGAATTTATTAATATACCTACATCATTTGCACAGAATTTACTTCGAAATAAATGTAGTACATTATACGATGAAAGTAGGCTACAATTTTTCAATTCTGAGGTCACAAGGTCAGCCCTTTCTTTTTAGAACAATAGCTGGAAAAGCAGAGACATTTTCGCTCGGGACTTTTATTTATATTTTGGAGCTGCACTGCATGTGGAATAATCTCGTCCAGCTGATAGAAACTGAAAATCGAAGTAAAAAGCAGTAAACTAAGAAGCGTTATGTTATAATACATTGTAAAGTTGTAAAATACCGATATCTGCGTTAGAAAACATTAATGGGAGGGAATTTCTAATTCTCAGAGCCCAAATAATCGTAACTTTGAACGTTTTTTGAAGTCTTTCAACGGCGAGTCAAAAACTTTGAATTTGTCTAACTGTTATAAATTGTAAATTAAGTACTTGAATAGTTATACGCAATACCTTGTACTGCTTGCAGTGATACTCTTGCCATGGATGGATCCGCGCATCTATTCGGACCTAGACGAAAACTTGTTTCCGGGTGTTTCATCACCATACGCAAAACATATCCGCTGGTGCCATGATGAGCCCCATAATTCCCAGCATGTACATTGGAAGAATCTTGAAATTTAGAACCAACAGTTAGATTTTAAAGATTTTGCATCAACAAAGGACTCAAAATGAATACAAATACTTCGACGAAACGAAAAGTCGAAGGAAAAGGTGATTCTTTAAATTATAATTATTATTTTACCGCAGGATATTTTGCCATGTCCTTGAAGGTAAGTCCGCTGAGCCCAATGGACTTACGGCAAAATCTAAGTTTCCGTGGGTCTTGCATTACGCTGGTGGTGTCTGAAATATTCACAAAGAAATCACCATTCTTTAAAGTTGTAAAAAAAAGCTATAAAACTATGACACCAGAAAACTAGTCAACAGCACAAGTTTTTTGTTGCGACTTTTATCAGTGGGTCAAATTGATCGTGGGATCAATGCTAACGATCAATGCTACATGAGTATGACCTTAGCCTGTCCTTGTTTCAGTAGTTAGCTTTTAATAAGATGCATCTTATGCAAGCATCTATATAAGCATTACTGTAATTTATAGTTAGTTCACAGTTCAGTTCCAGTGCACAGTTTCGTACTCATAATAATTTTTAAGAAAAAAAGTGTAAATTAAGAGAGAATGTCTCACCCGTGTCATTGCTATTGCTGGAAATGACACTTCCATCGTCATTAAAAGTAATAATGCTGCCCTGTGATTCTGACTTGATCGATAAGCTCGACTCGGGAGTTAATTGCTCTGATTCTGGTGTGACTGTAGGAGGGAAGCCATTGCCATTACTGTTAGGAAAGAGAGCTTCTGGCTTGATTTCTTCTGGCTCTGGCTCTGGTGTGGGTGTAAAATCCTCCACTGTTTCCACTTTCCACTGACATTGTCGCTGTTTTTGACTCCTTTTCACTCATCATAGCCGAGTTGAAAGGGAAAATTAGCTCGTCAAAAATGATTTGAAATGGATCCATAGTTCCCCTGTTACCTTCGTCCGAATTGTGAATGAAATCATTGCCTCGATTATCGCTAATAAAGGGCATGATTGTAGTTCCCATCACGTCATTCATTCCTGGCAAAACAGCACACAGAAAAGGACATTAGTACAATTTGCAGCATAAAGTAGGAAAGTAGATAAAAGTACCTACAATACAGAATACGAGTATTCCCCCAATTAGTCACAGTTTCACAAATTACAAGCTAAAGGTAGTACACACTAAAAAAACATTTCCACATTTATTTTAAGCATTCATTTCCCCACAATAATTATGCCGAGGCGTAACAACCGGGTGTGCGAGCAGTGCCTGGCACTCGGGCCACAGGCCCGAGGGGCCTCAGAGTTGTTGTCATTCATACTAGGTATAATTGGAAAATTAAATAGAAGTATTAATATAGATTGTTAGCTTAATAAAAAAGGCGCTACTAGTTTAATACACCGAATACCAATTGAGGTGCTACAGTTTAAAGTACAAAAAGTATATCATAACGCTCAATGGTTTTATCGTTTGCTCGTAGCACGGGTGCTACTGAATCAAAAGAGATTTGAGGTTGAAACGCGATGTGTTCATATTTCTGACGCATGCAATTGCCCACAAATCATACATGGCCGACCTCGATGGTGGAAGGGAAGACCTACGCTAAAAAGTGGCCTTAATTGTCCTTCCCACATGAGGTAATGGCGGAGGCAAGAATTCTATATTAGTTTCAGTGTAGGGGAGGCCAACGGCAAAAATATTTTGAGATTTGAGTGGATGGCGGCGGCACTCGATTGCCAGTATTTACTCAGCACTCTTCAAAATAAAAGCTGACCAAAGTTTTAACTCTATTTAAGTCTGGACTAGTCAAATATAATTAAGTATTGCCATTCTAGTCTAGCCTAGACAAGTCTTTGCCAAAACCTGACTGCCTAGTCTAGTCAAGCTGTAAATATTGGAATAGGACGACGATAAGCTAGTCTAGTCAAGTGGTTTTGCAAAAATCGTCTAGTCAAGTCTAGTTGATTCTTCTGAAAGGGGCCGACTAGTCGGTTCTAACTAAGCTAGGGCAGCAGTGTCTCAAAATGTAGGGTGAAGGGATGCAATTGTGGTCGGATTGCAAAATTGTGGTCGCCCCCTTTTTTATCCAGTGACAACAGTCAACCGAAGTCGAACACACCTGATTTTGAATCTCCACTGGACTTCCCATTGAGTATATGTCAGGTTTGAATTGACATTTGACAAAGGGAAAAAAATTGGGCGATCATAATTGCAAGCCTTCACCCCATGTATTGTTTTAGGGGCCTCATTCTGATGCAGTGGGAAAGTTTCAATGGTAACTCACATTTTCTTTTCGAGTCTTTTTCAATCCCAATCTTTTGTCTTTGTGTTACAGTTATGACTATTACAACGCCACTCTCTTGGGTGAGCGCAAGTGTAACTTTTTTGCTTGTAATTCGTAATGTAGTGCAGAAATATTTTGTGGGATTTTTTTGAGGGAAAGTTGAGGTAACAAATTCTGTTTTAAGGGGAGGGGATGCCAAGTGACAAAGAGGTGAGGTTGAGGGATTGAGGGCACCGATTCCAATTTATTTTTTAGGGGAGCGGAGGCCGAGGGCAAGTCAAATGGCCATCTATGCCGCAAACACAATTTTAGTTTTGTACACAAATTAAAACAGTTAACAGAACGATTTAAGCTGCTTGGAACCCTGTAGATCCCTCAAGTCTGTAGATTAAACATTTTAATTTTGGATCTTTAGATTTGATATTGTTAATTTGGATCTGTATACATTGCGTTTTAATTTGGGTCTGTAGATGTAACAATTTCATACCATTTGCTAGGTGCAAATGATGATAGTAATTAAAATAATTTAGTTCGTTACAATGTTTATCATACCCGATCTAAAGATCCAAATTAAAAAAATCGAATAGATATAAATTAAAATGGTGAATCTACAGACTTGATAGATCTACAGGGTTCCAACTTTCCGGATTTCCGGCGAACTTTCAAGATACCTGGAGCTGCTAAGTGTGAGTTCGCATGATGAAAAACTGTGTAATTCAAACTTCCAGCAAACTTATTTTATTATATTTTGTTTTACTTAGTTGAAAATTTTTCTCTGTTTTGAAGCTCAAAAACAGAGTTTTCAAAATTGATTGGCGTTTTTTAGTGAATCTTGAGTAACTAGGAAGCTGTTTGGTTTAATATATACTATTCATTTCCTGGCAGTATGGTTTACCTATTACGAATTTGTTGAGTTTAAATGTCAACTAGATATGTGATGAATAGGTTATAAATGAAAGGTTTGAATGGCAATAAACCATCGCATTATTCAGTTCATTTCGTGGGAATCCACGCTTGGGTATTTTATATTATTCATTCTTCCAAAACGAGATTTTTTCTGTAGCCTTGTAAGTTAAAAGTTAAGTAATTATAAAATTAAAAAAAGCATTATTGTATGTCATACAAAAAACGCTTGCATTAAAAAAATAAATCCTGAGAAGGGCCTCTAAAATATCATTTGCTCCCGGGCCCCCGAGCTTCAAGTTACGCCACTATGCGTCATCTGATTTTTTCCCATATAATAAATTCAAATACAGTGCACTCGCTACATAGTGTACTTGATGGGACCAGCTAAAGTAGTACACTAAGAGGAAGGTTCACTATACG
>JAQFZC010007529.1:0-11105 GCA_034695205.1 Dicyrtoma fusca | reverse complement strand
CGGTCAAAACTAGTAAATGACACTTTTTCAAAACGGTCAAAACTAGTAAATGACACTATTTCAAAACGGTCAAAACTTGGAAATAACACTTTTTCAAAAATGTAAAATATCATTATGTGGACTTGGGACATAATGCAATTAAGCTGAGACTAGACTTGGGACAAATTGCATTTACACAGACGATATGTTCTCGAGGTTACAACTCCCCAAAAAAAACAAATAGGTGCACTTTGTATTCTAGCAGTGTATATATGATATAAGACACACTGCAAATCCTTTTATGTTTAAGAAAACGCTATTACTGTTTAATGCTACTGTATAAATATAATATGATCCATTGAAATAAAATGACAATATTTTACAGGATACAAATAATGTGAAATTAATATTTTTTTCAAATACATAATTTACCATTTCCCTTGACTTGATTTATTTTAATATCTTTTTCTCTTATCAACTATCTTTTAGAATAAATATGCACTAAATCATAGTGGTTAAGTGGTTCAACTACTAGCTTGAATGTAGGTATACATGCTAAATTAATTTAAAAGGCACAACTTGTTTTTTGTCCAATGACTCTTCTCGGTCCCACCAGGGTAAATTAAACGTTGATCCCAATTTTTCTAACAAATCAGCAACCGTCTCCCCCATGATCTCGTCCTCGTCTTCCAAGCCTTGTAGCGCCCTTCGTCGTCTTCCAGCTGTTGTTAATATACAAATATATTGAAAGCATTTTCAGTTACATTTATGTAAGAGCATGATGTCTGTGAGAATCCTTTACATATCATCTGCAGAAATTGAATTGGATAGAAGTTTTGGCGTGTACAGCCTATTAGGAAATGATGCTTATACGCTTGAAGTGTACTTTGTACTAATAATGCTAACGAACAAAGTTTTACTTTTAATTGTACAAACTTCTTGAAGGACAACTATTGTGGTTTCAAAACTTATCCAAATCGGTTAACTGTGGGACGCAGACACGTTCATAGGTACACATACATAGATCTCACTATCAGTGAGGGACTTATTCTAAATACCTAAAGGCAATTTTCATAAAGTTTTGACTTGTGAGATGAGAAACGAGTAACCATAGTCCATCAAAGATACAGACGAAAATAGAGCCACAGATGCTGCTACTAATGGGATATAAAATATTACTTTCTTTGGTAGTAGGAATCTGCTGCATCACATATATACATACAACGATAATAATTGCCGCTAGAAGTTAGAGCGTACTAAAATAAAAATATATTGCTTCTTTCACCCTTTCATTTATGATTTTTTTTTTAACTCGCAGTTTAGCTCTTTCATTTAAAAGAGTTATAAAATGTGGCCTGTGAGCAGCTCTGGGTCGTGAGGAAACTGTAATAGCAGCAATTGTTACATCCTCTATACATTGTTATTCTTGGGAGAAGGAAGCGTTTCCGGAAATCCTTGTTTATTAGTGAAAATATGATTACGTAGACCTACGAGATACATTCGTGTTTGTCCAGAAAAACTCTCGCCCGATGCTGTACGTACTATACATGTACTTGCCGTATCGATTTTACTCTCTACAATAGCTTTAGCCAAGGCTGTTTGACAATAGAATCTTTCCTCAAGTGAGAGAGGAGGAAAGATTCTACTGCCTTGAGATTTAGCGCATTTTGTTGTTTATGGATGTTTACGACGTCTAGAGTTATTACACGATCTTGCGTGCTACGATTTAAGTTACATCTTGGCCTTTTTGTAATTGATTCTATTTAGGTACACCCTCCCATCCCATCCATACGAGAGCAAAAGGGAATTCAGGCTTCACATTTCGGCCAACAATATATTATTATACGTATTTCTGTCTCAAAATTATGAGCATCGAGAAGCAAGTCGTAGATTATCCTAGACGACATCAGCCAACATTTAAACACACCGTGAATGACCCATTATTATCCCCCAGCATTTTTACTTGTGTGCTCTTTTTCCTTTCATTATAAGTTATTCTTTCTGATTTCTGAGATTCATCCTGTCCACTCCCAGTTTATGTGACTTTTACGTAAAATAACTTTCTAATTCCCTACTAGTAACTAGGGAACCATGGAATAAACACTTTAAAAAGAGTTAATAATTCTACAAAAATTAACCTTTTCAAAACGGTCAAAACAAGAAATTTTCGTTTTCAGAAAGGTTAAAACTAGAAATTACCATTTTTAAAAGGTTGTGATACTGGACACATTATTACGATTTCGAAAAGGTGACACAAAAAATGTGACTTGTCGACCCGCAGGTGTTTATGCTACTGTCTTTATCTGAGGCAAAATCTATATTAGCTTACCATTAACAATTGTGACTCTGGTTGTAGCTGTTCTGTTGGTGAAATACAAAACCTGAGCGAGCAGAAGGCCAAGAAAGCCCAGTCCTCCCAGTAAGCCGTAAAAATCTAGATTACCACTTGACTGACTCGGCCAACCCCATCCACCAGAATACTGTCTGCCAGCTCCTGTAGTATTTTTGTTGGCGGTGTAGTCGGTCTCCCGCAGACTGTACACAGAAACAGAAAAATAAGGGAAAAATAAGGATAAAAAGTCAAATGAAATACATAATTCACCATGAATTCAAATTTCGATTGATCAGTAAATCAATTAATCAATAAGCAATTTTCCGTCCTGCTTAGGAATGATTTTTGGATGCAAAACAACTTAAGCGAATATTTCAGATGCCTGTAAACAATTTACAATTAACAACAAGAACAACAGCTTTGGAAACTAATCCGGACCTAAAATCTACTCTACTCCAGTAGTTCTATATAAAAATAAATAAATGCAAACTTCAACTGAATCAGCTCACATTGAAACTGCTCAGTTCAAATAATTTTTTAGAAGGAGTAAAAGGCACGACACTGACGACTGTTGACTGTTGTTAAGACCATTTATTTATTTTTGATCGCTACTTTGTGTCCCATTTCTTCAGGGGTTGACTTTGTAGCCACCGGACCAACATTATTAATTGTATATAGGTACACATATGCTCACCTCACCCATTTATCTTTTCAATTTTTTCTTTCCCTCCCGGCTTGGAATTTAAAGAGGAATGCACGGGTAACTCCGACTTGAGCCCGTCTCTCTCCCTTTTAGTAGTCTGTTCACTGTTCTTCCGAATGAGTCTGTGACGAGCGAGGCGCGGTGAGCTGCCGTAGCCCATAGAACAAAGAAATCCTACAAGTGCCACACTGACAGAAAATCGAACTAGCAACATTTTATAAGAAATATAATTTATTTAACAGGACTCACGACGGCCTTGTAGAACTAACTTGTCAACTGTTGTAACACTGAGCTGAGACTGCTTACAGAAGTTACACATTTCCTTTATATACATTCCCTTTAGAGCTTGGATTTAGCCTGGCTTTTCTTTGTGGTTAAGCTAACATCCAAGACGTAATTACACGTTACAACAATGGTCGAGACATGGTTCCCGCGTAACTTATGCATCTTCGATCTTCACACACATCTTTCGTCATTCGTCTCACTCGTGACAAAACAAAGTAACAAAAAGATTAAATGATCATAACTGGTGTTTGCGATGGTCTGATTATCACAATATTTTCCAGTTCATTTCATTTTACTGATAATATACTTACCTACACTTACTACTACTACTTACTAGTGTTGTATAAGATTGCTGTCCTTTAAGCATGATTGCGGTTGACAGGAGAAATATAGAATAATTTGTATAAAAAAAAAACAAGAAAAAAACGGACAATGATCGAGAGCACGCGTGCTTTGTTATCATTGCAGAAAATCTATACTGTCAACAACTTACTCATGTCTATGCTATGTAGTGTGAAAGAATAAAGAAGTTGTTGAAAATAATATGAAATCAATCTATAAAACAATAAAGCAACTATACAATCCTACACCTTTATCACAGCGGTTGGTTTTTATTACAGTCATACGTAAAGCTATATATATATAATGTACCTACCTATATTACTTCCTTCTGTTGGGCTTAAATTAAAAAGAAGTAAATACAAAAAAAAGAATGATCTACTCTCGTGAAAACTCAGAGCTTGATCCAAATGGAGACACACTTTGGAAGGAAACCCGTTGTCATCCGCTTAAGTGCTAACGCACATTACAGTAAATATAAAATATAGTCGCTACTTAGACATTATGGTTCCTAAAAGATGTGTGCTCTCAGAGTCAGATTACAGAGTTGACCAGTATCCTCTGTAATTCTTGACTAATTCATAGTATCAAAACAATAGTGATTCCATCCTGTACTATGGATTGTAGTATTTTTTGGCTTTCAATGGACAATAAAACTATAAAATCCCAGTATTTCTAAGTCTTTTTCTTGATAAACCACTGATAATGGAATTGGGGATAATGGGGCCAAAAGCCCGATGAGGCGTTAAAAAAAAGCTTAAAGCGCGGGGTTGGGCCAAAAATGTGAAAAGCATGCATATACATTATATAATGTATATAGGCCTACCTACCTACATACATACATATACTAACACGACGTGATTTTTGCTCAAAATTCCACAAGTTTTTCCCAAACTTACTCAGTCCCATGTGTATCCTTCGACGTTTTTTTTGTGTGACTTGTATCACTGACTTTGCCAGTTAATTCGTGTATACGTCATAGGGCCTTCACTACAGCCGGCAGCCCCATGCACTCTTACATACATATAGTCGCTAGATTTCTAGAATCCTAGAATAGTGGACAAATTCCTGCCTGTCCTCATGTTCTACATGCAATGCCTTGTGAGTCTATTACTGGATGAAATCCTTTTCTTTCCACTTATAGTCAGTCTCCTTACTCCTTATCCCACTGACAGACTCGAAACTGAAAAGAAGGGACATTTTTAAAGAAACAAACAATATACTTTTAGTCCAGCTGAAAGCGAAGTGACAGTGTGGCACATTGCCACCTAAGAATTATGTCTTGTTCCACTACACTTGCATCCAATACCGTCCGTCACCCTTTCCTTTCTGCCACTTCTCGTCGTTCCTGATAGGATGTAAGTTTATTAAAAAATTCTTTATTTTAAAATTCGAGAAATTCGAATCCCGACATAAGTGCTGTCCGGCATATGTATCTACATGTGTAAGTTCGTGGTGTGGAATTACATAGCCAATGTGAATTATTTCGTGGGGAAGCTAAAGACGTAAATACGGTACATGGCGTCCGTCTTGCCCCAGAGAAACACATATAGGAAGAAGAGGAGGAAAAAAAGACAGGAATCTTGATGTCCACGTCATATGTCTGCGTGCGTATGAGGAGCTCACTCACTCAATAGTAGGAGTGTGAATAGTGTGAGTTGGAGTCTGAGTCTCTCTCATCATCTGTGTTCAGGATGGGCAATGCATACGCATCCTCTGCTCGGTTTGGCCTGAGAGCGACTGAGTTGAGAAGTTCGGGCATTTGTCGGAGTTGAAATCGATGGGAGTCAACGGGTAGACTTAGCTGAAGTGAGGTCCATTGCTCTTCCCTTCTTCGTCAGACGGTACTTGTACTTCTCTCAGCTCCGATCTGATAATAAATATAACCCTTTTTATCTCGTCTTCTACCATCCTTACAGGTTTTAAACAGTTCAGTTCAGCGTTAACCCTATATATCTATATATATATACTCATAGTGGTAAATTGTGTGGTAACAAGTGACCCTTTTTAACCGTTTTACCCCTTCATTCGTGCACAGCAAATATATACATATATATATATATATATTTCTCCGATTAGTTGTTCTCATTGATTTACACACGTAGCTCAGTCATTCTTTCTTTGTTTTTTTTGTTCCCCTCGTTGGATTGCGTTTTTTTTTTGTACTCAAGTAATACTACCAGTATATAATTTGTGTTGTTTTTGTTTTTTTTTTGAATTTTAATTTGAACACACAGTAACTTCCTTTCCTTAAAGTTTAACCCGCTCTCTTGTTTGTAGATTAGTTGACACTAGTTTTGCGTTGCGTTGGTTTGAAATAATTGGAAAAAAAAAATAATAAGAATAAAGCTGCATCGAATTTGGCATTATATATATATATACCCCTTTGTGAATTGTCTGTGAACTTTAGTAACCGTGCAACCCTTCCGAACCTGTGTTTTTGATTCTTCCGCATTAAAGTAACTTTCTCTCTAGTTAATAGTCTCACAGTACTGAATCCATTGAGTATTGGCTTACAATATATTCTACTTATTGAAGGAAATTCAGAAGATAAAATGAAAGAAGGGAAGGATATGAACGAAGTGTAAGTAAGAATACAAAAAAGATATGATTAAAGATAAGATATCATCCATATCAAGTGTCAAAAAGGTAGAGGAATGGCTGAATGGCTCTTTTGAAAAAGCATACTAAAATGACGAGGTGTACACTATTATAGGCACTCAGCACAGTCACATACTTATTTGGACTCATCTCCCACGGGAGACTACACGACTGTATATGTACATATTATACACATTTACTACACCCTATTTGTATTTTAAAAGAAAACATTAAAGACAGCAGCCATGGCGTTGCTATCGATACTTTTTAAGTGTCATTGAGGGGTCGTAGAGGCCATGATGAAAAAGAAAACTCATATCCATACATATTAGAAAGAGTGGGGAACTTATCAAACAACTTTTGAGGTTTATTGCTATATACATGTGTGCTCGCTCGTTACAACTACACCTTGGGCAAAAGCTTTCCCTGATACTTGGGATAACATACTTTTGGGAATCCGAAATCAGTCGATTTGGACAGTGAAGTACATCTTCGAACGAGGGAAAGATGAGATCAGGAGAAACTGAAACAAGGGGAAACAAAATCGGATCGTGTGTGTGTGTGTGTGTGTCTGTGTGACTTTGCAATTTAAACTGGAATCAAATAAGCACTTCGAGCAAAGCGTCTGACATGGGAGGATCAAATACAGACCACTTCCACTAGAGTCATTTTAATCTCTCTTCAATCCCAGTCAAAGGATCTTAGAGCTACCTAAGTCGAGCTAGAAATACCCTCCCGTTAAAATTTCTTTCCACTTCCAGTCGTACCTATTGAGGCTTAAGAGGCAACCTGGGCTATATCCAATTCTGGATCAAATCAAAGTGGGAATTCTAGAACTTTTAAAATCAAAGTGGTTTCCACCCAATATTGCATGTTGTATTGTACCACTAACTTTGCTTCTAAGAGCTGCTTAGTATTAACCATTTTTCTTTTAGTTTTATTTGGATGTGTAACCTATTTTGTGTCTTAAACGGCGGTACAAAGTTAGTTAGGTAGTAAGTACTTAAGAAAGGTGCATTCAGATTGTGTCATGCAAAAATAAGAGTAGGTAACTTCGCTTATGGGCTTGGTTAATAGGGTGTATGTATAAAGTAAGTGGGAACGTTGTTATTACTGGAGACAAAGTATTTATGTTTCTGCAGCGATTAAATGGAAGCATACTGTTAGACAAGTCTGTGGAATTGTTTTTCTATTCTAGACGAGTTAGTTTGTCTCTGTTTGGAGTGACGTCATGGGTGCTAAAGATGTTGAGTCGGGCAGAATTTAATTCGTGACCTATGGCGGCGGGACTTGGCAATGATAGCTCATATGTCTTGTCTTCGTTAGCTTCTTCTTGCCTGGTCTTGGCTTGTGTTAAGACATCAAAATCAAAATCAAGTGCTACTGACGGTCCACTTTTCTGCTATCCCATATCAGTGCAGATTTACTACCCATTACGGCAGTAGCAATAGTGGACGTGATCAAGGATCCTACACACACACACACACACACACACACACACACACATTCTCACCACCCATCGACATACACACTCTACATTCCCACTAGCACATTAAATTCATCCAACAGGTACAAGATTAATGTAGGTTAGATCTCAGTCCGCTATTCCCGGACATTCAAGACCATCATAAGTATCTGGGAGGTCTGGAAAAAATTAATCATGTTTGATCGCTTCTTACCCCACAACTATACACAACACTATATAAGCATTACAGAAAACAAATTTCCTACCTAATTGCAACAACAACAAACAAAAAACGGCTCTGGATTTGCCCACATACATTTATACAGCCTCAGACAATTTGCCATCACAGAATCAGAGAAACAGAGCTCCACAATCAATGTACATAGCGCACTACATCCGTTCCTCTGCATTCTGCATGCCACACGTTTGTTTGCAACTTAAAGTAAAGGCACTGAAATCAACCCAATGATTGTCGCAGATGTTGTCTTCTAATAAACTAGATGGATGAAAACGTCAAGCTCTTCATACTTGAAAAATTAAATTAAAAATGTGTCTACAAAAGGTTCAGTAATCCATGGAAATGCTATCAAGCAGTTACGGGTAACTGTTCCGTTTGAGAACTGGACAAGGGATTGTAGAGCGCAGAAAATCTATTTGTATGCTGTCCTTAAAGCTGATCTGTAAACAAACGTTGATTGATTGTTTGTGCTCATTCATTCGACTACAGACACAAGTATATTTAGTTCATATTTGGGGTCTCGCGAAACGTAGTAGGAATCACAAAAGATTTCCGACAAAAAACAGTAACAACTTTGACGGTACAATATGGTCCTGGTATGTATATATCGCAATTACTAACCACTGTGAGGTCCTACAACACAAGTTTTAAACCTCATGTTACCGTGGCCGTGATTAATAAATCCCATTTGAATAGCAATCACACTCAACATTTTGAGTTCATGCATCGACTCTGTTGGAAGGGACAGAATGGGAATGGGACACAAGCCTGGTTTGTGTACCTAATATTCTTTTTAACGTTTGTCATTTCAATTCAAGGGGTCTACTGCGTCTAATGAGTGCTCATTTAAAACCAAATGGCCACCAAAACCTGTCACAAATCAAAGGTGCCATCCAGGCTGACTCATAACTACGACTAAAACATTTAATTAAAAAATCCCGAGATTGATCATCAAACCCACAAAATTAAGCGAGAAATTCGTTGATACTTTCCATATTTTTTAATGTTGCCTCCTTTCGAACCAGAGCAATGAATTTTTCAAAAAATAAGGTTCTGAATTCCTTTTGGTTTTTCAGTTAAACTTGGTTGATTGATTAGGAAAGAAAAAAACAATGAAACACGTACAAAGAGTTTCTATTTCTATTCAAAACAGAATTCAGAAATATTTAAAATATAAGGATAATTTCGATTCTGAGGGCGTCAAGATATAGTGTGTCCATACCTAATGTATGTATGATTTTGAAGCTCGTCGTGTA
This sequence comes from Dicyrtoma fusca, assembly GCA_034695205.1. Lineage (NCBI taxonomy): Eukaryota > Metazoa > Arthropoda > Collembola > Symphypleona > Dicyrtomidae > Dicyrtoma > Dicyrtoma fusca. The sequence continues at coordinate 1,907 of JAQFZC010007529.1, read as the reverse complement.
TTTTCATTTGCTGCTATTTAATACCTAGTGTTTTGCAACGGGTAACCTGACCTACATCAAAGACTTGAGATCCATGTCATCCTGGGGTAAGCTGATGCTTCAAGACCCACACGCGGGTCCGCTGTCCAGACGACGTTTCTTTGAGCCAATTCAGTGGACAAAACACAAACTGCATGAGAAATTAGTTTGCTTTCTGAAGCAAAGCTGTCAGATTATTTACGAAAATGTTAAAAATGGACAAGACAAGTACCTGACAGAACATCCGGTTGTTTTATTTGTGTTTTATATTTTGTACTTACACTTTAGGTCATAGATACAAACTTACAGATTAACTGACTGATTACAAGTACCGGTTGGTGTTCTACCAACGCGACTGGTGCCAACTACTTGGTATTGGTAGTTCAAAGTAAAGTAAATTTTACTATCTACAACAATTGACTGCAAAAATGCCAGTCAGCTAGTATGGCCCTAAAAATGTAGGTACCTACATATGTTTTCTGTCTGCTTTTAAATAGCACGTCAAATAAATCCCAAGGGTACAATTCCTTAAAGAGCAGATATAATAAATCAAACTTTTCAAACCATTTTAAATCCTTATACCTATGTAGTGCTATTCCTACATACGGTATTGTATCTCCAAATATTGACTTACGATTTTAGTAGATTGAGTGAGCTAGAATTATTTGTTCTCTTTTGTCGTTATCAAAGACAATACATCAACTTCCCATTCCAGAATCAATGAATTATACGACAGCACAATACGCTGTAGCATTCACGTCAAGTCACCAAATCAGATTTTCGTTGGTATGAATGGTTTTCGATGTACATAGCTGACATGCATTAGTTTTCACATTTCGAGTTTGTGTGAGAGAGAAAGAGAGAAAACAAAAGCCACATTGCAGAGTACAGGATTAAACAGAATGATCTGTGGTTCCAATTGTTAAAAAGAACCGTCTATACACTCTAATCGCACTCGCGTCAATATTCGGCGAACCCCAAATACGAAACTATAACCTACCCTATCTACTTTTCTTGTAGGTACCCTACCTTAGTTTATACCCTACTCAATTTTCACCACTTTACTTCACTACTCTACCTATTTCACCCTATTTCTTGCTTCACTACCCTACGATTACCATATTTTTACATTCCAACCCTAAAAATCAACCCTTTTTCAAAAAATGTACGTAAAAACATACCCCAATACAAAAGGACTGTAGACTTGAGGATTAGCATACTTGAGTAGGGGTAACGGTCAAATATTTAAAATGTGAAACTAGTAAAAACATAAAATTAAGACAAGTAATGAAATTTAAATAAGGTGATTGTTTTTAAAATAACAGATTTTAGTCAATTTTCAATTTGAATAGGGTAAGGATGGGTAAATGTGATAGATTTTCGGCATGTTTTAAGAAATAAATCATTTGGAAGCCTACTAGAATAAACATTTTTGAGATTCTATAGCACTGCACTGTATATTCTAAACAATTTTATACATTCATTCTAAAATAGTTTCAAATTAGTCTACAAACCGACTGAAAAAAGGTTGTTTTAAAAAGTAAGTGAGCTCAGCTAGCGAAAGTGTAATAATCGGCTAGACGGTTAATGTGATAGGTCTGTAGATTCTGACCGTGAAAACTTAATGCAAACTGAATTGGGATTCTAATAAACAGAGTAATCACGATTATCACTGTATCCACATGTTAACCATACAGTTTTTCACAATTTACATTCACTCTATAAGCCCCTCAGTAAAATTTCATTTTAGAATTACCGTAAATACAAGGTTGTTTATCCAGGACACTTCGTTTGGAATTCGTTATTTAAACGACCCGGACAAGAAAAAAATACTGGCGAGTAACATCTTTAAGTTTAACTGACTTTTTAAGGCAAGAAATATAAGAAAG
>JAQFZC010007528.1:0-11107 GCA_034695205.1 Dicyrtoma fusca | reverse complement strand
GTTTTGGGTAGGGAGACTTAAATAGGTAATCTAGGGTTGGTGGCACGAGCGTATTTGAGCAATTCCTCCGAGTCTTCACAGACAAAAGCTTTGGAGTGGTAGCAGGCGACGTCGTGCCAGTGAATTCCATCCTTGTACACATTGTTCAACATTGCCAAGCATGACTCAGGAGTTCCTAGAATTTACATGTTCAAATTTCAATTACTCCATTCTTTTTTCAACTTTTCCAAAAATACAAAATTATAGCACAGTCATTTTTCCAGACTCACCATTGATGTCAACTTCAGCATTGTCTGGCTGGGGTCTCTTGTTGTTTCCAGTGTAAGACCATGGCTGTAATTTAGAATTAAAATGTGTTACGAATAATTTCAAACAAACCATATTTAAACTACTATCAGGACTTATTGGGTGATACGTCATGTCACTCCTCCAGAGCCATATTATTATGTACATATGCAGAGCCAAGCAGCAGTGCATAGTGCCGTGTCAGCTGTTTTTTTTCACGCTAAGCTAAAAGAAAGAGGAAATGAAGCCAAGGGAGCTTGTGGGAGCCAAAAAATAAAAACAAAGCGGAATAAAAATGTCACGTAGTACGGAGATGCAGTCTAGTTGGACCGGAGACTGGATTAAACTGGATTTGGCTATGGACATTGCTTGGTTGGTTGGCTGGGTGGCTGGGCGTGCAGTGATATATTGAGATGGAAGGGAATGACCAGAGTAACCTTATCCTTCCCGACAGTTGCACTCTATCGATTTTTTTGCACACATTCAGTTCGTATGTATTTCATGTCCTCGTCCTCCGTCGTCTATGAGACAAGAGAGATGATGAATAAACTCATGGAGGTACTCATCCTTCCATTCCGCTCCCATCCATCAGCTCATAGATTGTCGAGACGGAACCCGGACGACTCAAGTCTGCGTTAGACTATAATATAATATTGACTCGAATCTGAATTTGAATCCGAAACCCAATCTGAACTTCTCAATCCCCCCACCCAACCCCGAAAGCCAAAGCCAAATCCAGCTTGACTGCAAATTCAATTCGGAATTCGTCGTCATGCAATGGGAAAAGGGAAAGTAAAGTGATCTTGACGGAATGAAATGTGGAAATATACAGAATATTGGCTACACGGACATGTTTGCACTCTTTTCTGTTGTACCTACATAAGTAGCGGCTGAAAAGCTCGAGAATTGACAAAAAATAAAAATGAGAACACAATCCAGAATCAGAACTACAGAACCAGGGTAGAATGACAAGAAGGGAGGAAACAAAGGAGGATGCGATGAGAGCCTTGCAATTATTACATCATATTTTTACACATTTAAGTTTTCAAACAAAAAAAGTTGGTAAAACCGCACTTGAAAAACATGATACACGTTTTTTTAAGTGCAAAACGTGGTAATACAAGCTTTTAAAATGTACATATTTTACGGCATGTAAGCTTTCAGGAAGTGGAAAACAAAAACTATTAACTGTAAAGAAATTTGCATTTGAAACAGAAAAAACCAACAAAGTCTGATAATTGAAAGACCCCTTAATACGAAGGAGCTGGTAGGAAGGTGGATGTGGAAATGTCCCTACAACGATGTAAAAATATACTGCATATTGAATGTTAACAAGAACTGACTTGATAGTCCCATCCTTGAGGTTTCACGTTGGTAGGAGCCATTTTGGTTCCCGAGGCAGACCAGAACCATCCATTGATGTTAACTGGCTTCAAATCAGGACGTTCAGCACAACCTGTTATTTCAAACAAAGTAAATAAGTTAATATGACATACCATAATTTACATTTCAAACGAATTGTCTACAAATTAATTCAAATAGGATCTCTCTAATTACTTTCATTCCCTTTACACAAAAATCCTTTTCCAACGTTTCACATAATCTCATATCATCGTCAGAAATCAGAAGGGATGCCGCAATGGGCAAACAATTTTTATTTATTTTGCCTTGGATCTTCAAGCAGAACAAGAACCTGCTTCCATATTTATAAGAGTATGGGGAACAGCACATAAAAAAGCAAGCTTTACTTTGCTATAAGATTTATATATTGTCACTGCAATTGTCATATTTGTCGGCAGACTGCATCTGTAATTCAAAAGTCCATGTAGACGTTCGGGATCAGGTGAAGTTGGATTTTCGGTTGGAAATTTTTTATTTCGGTTCGGTTAGAAAGGTTTTTTTTTTTAGTTTAGATGTGAATTCAATGTAGATCAGCTTAAATTTTTTTGGGTTTGCCAAGGGTTAAAGTTCCCTTTCCGTTATTTGTTTATGGACGGGTTGGAATTTTTCTTAGGACAGCACAGGGTCTGGTGTTAGTGTTGATATTTTGTAGGTATGTAGATAGGCTTATTATTTTTATAGCCCCTCTGCCCGTATTTACCCACATAATAAGACTACCGCTCACCTACGTAAGAGACTAAGAAGGTAGCTTTTACTTCAACTTTTTTTTCGGTTTGGTTTGTGTACCTTCGTGCCCTGTGCCATCCCATAATTTTTCTCATATCGACCATCTCGACATCGACGTGACATATGGTTTTTGCGGCTGAGTAGACTATGTATGTGCTGTCTCTGTCTACTATCGTTTTTTTGTATGACTGAAGCATTTTATGTAATACAGGAGTATAATCGGTATCGTATCACCATATCACTATATAGTTAGTATACATTGGGATGCCTTCTCAGACAAAGCAGGGGAAATATTGGTTGGGCTACAGAGAAATATAGGAAGGACCGTTAGTCATATTTATCCCAAGATTTACATGATAGGATATGAAAGGATATGATACAACAACCCACTGTGACTGTCTGCTTCTAGGTTAGCTTCAACATTACTGCTTCCAAATCGAAATACATTGTCAGCAGGGAAGGCAGTCTGAAGGCTTCAGTTCCAGCCACAAAAGAATACACTGCCGATTTTCATTACAACTTCTCCCATACGGATACAGTCATACAGATAGTTCCCCTATATTTCCCCTTTCCACACGAGAGAGCGACTACTTTGCCGTCCCTGCACTTCATCAAGCAAAACATGATATCTACATTTACTTTTTCACTTTTTGAATCAAACACAGGTTAATTCACTCTATCGCTCTTGAAGTTCGTTAAGATCTAAAACTTTAAAATAAATTACTTTATAAAGGCAAAAACGCTGCGTTCAAAATGTGCAAAAAATATCAAAGGGGCAAATGCTGCATGTAAAGAAAAAGATATTCCCTTTTGACTGTTTTGACAGTAGGGAGATAGGAGGATTTGACTCTTTACGGGGTTGTACTTGTTTTGTTTTGTTCTGTAGAGTACGTATATGTATCAGTAGAGAACTCTCGCTAAATTCCATTGTTATTACGAGTCATTTAATTTTATGTAGGATTCAGTGTCCCTTATCTCCCATCGACAACCACACCGACAGCCAATGCCAGCAACAACCAACCAAGGCGGAAAAAATAGAGTCGGCAGTGCAACAGCAACAAAGATAATATAGTTTTGCACTGCTAGTACCAGAACCAGAGCTAGTACGGATACACCTATATATAACTACAGTATACTACCTTCTCTATAGGACGACTATACACAAATAGATATATCGACATTATTACTCTACTACCTGCAAATTGGCTACCTTTCTTTTGCAAGCAGATCTAAAGAAAAAAGAAATAAAAGTGAATACACGAGTAGATCGTATACAGGTAGAGTTCTTATGGGTACACACAATGTTGAACAATACATCTTTCTTTTCTAAGCTGAACACATTTTTTGTGTGTATCTGTAACTTTTTCTCCAGTCTCAAGATTTAGCATCCATGAGTCAAGAGTCTCGTCTTTTGTTGTTTGTTTCTCTACCTGTTTGAAGTTACCACAAAAAGAAGGAATAGACAATATTGAAGACTAGTGAACAGGGAAATCCCGATAAATAGGACCGTGGATTTATCTGGCGTACACTCAATTCACATTTTCTTCAATTTACCTACACAATTCTCCAACGAGGCACAATCAAAATGGAAAACATTCATGTGTGGAGGTATGTACATTTTGGTAAGAATTTATAGCCAGAGGCTACGTCTATTTGTCCTTATTTCGACGTATGCTTACTTCAATAGTATCCATAAAATACCTATCCATGCAAATATTTCCTTTTACTGCTGAACGCTCCACTTTATATTTTTCTTCTGTAGGTCCAACCCTCCTACTCACATAATTACACGTGAGGAGGAACAAGACTTTGTGCTGACCACTATCTCTGAATTTTTTCTGTGTGTCTGGATAGAAAAAAAGAGTAAAATTCTTGGAAATCAGATTGATAGATGCGACCTACATTTTCACAATTTAAAAAAGGGCATTTCAACCTAAAGGCAGTATATGCTTATATGTATGAGGTTTTGCCTTTTGCGCGCCACTGTGGAAAAAATAAGATGGAAATGCGTAATAAATACTGACATGTTATAAGTGAGCATGACAGGAGAGGGCAAGTATGTGGAAGACAAGTCGTTGAAAGAAAAGTGCCTGGGAATGGTGGTCGTCTACGGCTATAGAGTCAACATGGAATAAAATGGATATGAAAGCATAAGTGGCGTCTGCATAGGCGGTGGAAGTGGAAATTGAATTGAGCATTCAGCTCAAGCGACAAACCAGGCAGGAGACAGAGACAGGCGGAGTGAAAGAGAGAGAAATAGTTGAGAGAAGCCCACAGGTATGCCTCATGCTCTCATGTTCGCTGAATTCAAATTCAGAAATTTCAAATCAAACATCATTTTCTACTTTGAGCCTTCAAGTCATTTTCATTTGAGTTTCCTTTCCAACCAACTCCGCCGACCTTTCCTTGCCTTCCCTTTCCCTGTCTATACAGACGACTGCTACTGCGACACACTACAGTAGCGTATCCCCCTACAGCACACTACGAGTAGGCTATTTGGACCATGGCAATCATCACAATACCAGAAACAGTCGATTTAATTTTTATTTTTACTGAAAAGCAGCTTTGAAAATGCTATTTAAAACCATGTTCGAGCCTTTTTATTTCAAATCTACAAATTGTTATAAAGTATTTTCGAAATTGGCAAATTCTTTCAACATCTAGTACGTTTGGAAACCCATGTTATATAAATTCGCTTTCAAAATTAAAGAATTCTAGAAAAACGCACTTTTTAAAAGGACGTTTTTCACACAACAAAAGGTTTCAATATTGACAGATTCTTTAAAATTGCAATTCTCAAACCTACAAAATATTTTCAAAACATGATTTCAAAAACGAACTTGGTCAATTCCTGTACAGATCAACTTTTCAAGACAATGAAACTAAGGGCATAGATTTTCAAAATTCGAATGACCTACACTTAAAGTGCTCCCAGACACGCCACTTCCTTTCGATTACCTTTGAGTCATTTACTACATTCCTTTGCCTTTGCTTATCTCCCACCAACTTTCACATTCACTTTCCCGTTCCAAAACCAACCCCCCAAGTGTATTGTAATTGTAATGCATTTGTCATTCAATTTATTTGCTAGATTTACATTGAGATTACGATGGTAGGCTCCGACTTGAGCTGTATGGCTGGGAGCAGCAGGTCTGTCTGACTTGAAATGGGAATATCTATGCAGCCAACTAATGCTCTGTAAGTACTTGTGTAGTGTCAATGTTCAACTCCCATTAGCCTCCTGCCTCTCACTTATTACACTTGCACTCCCAGACCTCCTATCCTCCGCTCACACTTGACATTTGACATTTTATTTACAAATTATTACTTCCGTCTCACGTCGTCTTACCCAGCCAAATTAAAACTACAATTCACCGGCAGACAGGAGATGTGGTCGTAGCAAAAAGCAATGGCTGAGGAGACAATTTCACTCTCACGTAAAGGGACCTGTCAATTCTTACTTTGTAGACAAATAAAATTGTTCTGTGATCGTTGTTTGCTTTTCTGACAAGGGAAATGCCACATAATTTTTGTCTTATTCAAAAGTGCAGATACAACTCTGCCATTTCCAAAGTGAAAATGCATTCTTTCACATCCTCCCAGGAATTTTTAAAATTTCTGTTTAAATACTTCAATATAAATGTTTTTCCCTGATGACGTAATTTGTGTGAGGCCCTAAGGAATCCTAAAGAAGGCAAGAGTATCGTCCAAACTACCGAAACTAAACCCAAATCAAAACTTTAACAAACGCTTTACTAGGCTACATGCTGTTATTGCTATATTCTGTACGGCTACATGGAAGTTAGTGTCTATATAGTAACTATGTGCAGCATTTAGAGAGTCTAGAGAGAGAGATACATGTGGTCCAGGTCGTTCAATTTAATTTCAATCTGGACAGCTTCTGATTTCCCGCAGGTGATTTTCTCTATAAATACAATCTATTTCCCACTTCCAGAAGCCAACACAGGACGGCAGACCAGAAGAGATCAGCTAATCCCTCCTTAAGCTACCGTCAAAAGTCCCAGTCAAACTGAATTACATACTAAAACTAAACCAAAACCCCAAAACTACTCCTAAAATGAAAACTGAGACTAAAAGGGTATTTCCTACCCAGCACACAGTAGTTTTCAAACTTTCCTCCAAACTAAAGTAAAACCACACCAAAACACTGTGTGTGTGTGTGTGTGTGCATGTCCGAAAAGTCAAGTCAGGATTCACAAGGAATTCAATTCAACACTTCAATTCCGACTAAATGACAGATAAGCTCTCTCTCTCTCAACTGAACACGTTGTCACTGGCTCTGAAATATGGTTTTATTTTATTAGCGAATCTGTCAAAGGGATTTTTGGCAAATGGGAAATATAGCGAGTTTTTACAAAATAAACAATTCAACATTTATAATGAAGAGCAGCTGTTTAAAAAACAACGACATTAGGGAAAAGTTGAAGTTCACAAAAAACGTACTACTTTTAGTAAACGTACATTTTCAAAAACCGATGTTTTTAGAAAAACGAGTTTCAAAAAGACATTTGTACAAAATACTGCTTATCAAAAGATGGAATTAAAAAGAATTTTTTAAATTACGTTTTACGGCATAAGTGTTCCTATGAAAAGGTCAAAATGCCAATTTCCAATTCGATCGAAACTTCAGTTCAAACTTATATTTACAGTGTATTTAGATGACAGCGCATATCTGTGCTGGGAAATCATCATAAAATGATTTGAAGCCATTTTATACAGGTACAGAAATATAGTATAGGTATATCTGAACATAGGTATACCAGAGCTAGAGGGTGGTTCCTATAGCTGAAAAATAGATTAATATCCGTCCTTATTTTTCATCTGTAATCCTGCGTAGAAGTTTGAAGTGAAAGTGGAGGTAAAAGGGAAAGCAAAGCTAAAGTGAGCTGCCAAAGCAATTGACTGTCTCAAGTGAAGTTGAATTTCTCCTTTCCCACATCAACTATTTCACTTCCACTCCCACTGGTCCCATAGACAGCCGGAGATATTGATATTTTAACCTGTGGCTTTCCCCAGCTCCTTCATTTCAATTTATCCAACGGACTATGTACCACCTACCGCCTTTGTAGCATTGACCTGTATAGCACACTCCCTATAGTCAGTCTATAGACAGCGCTAAGTACCTCCCTACATAGCTAACTATAACTCCTACTAATAAAATACTTATAAATTTATCATATCATCTCAACATCAACGTACGCCGAATTTTATTTTTTATGGCTACATTTCCGTCCGCATGTCTACTCGCTGTCTAACTACTACGTGCTCAGTCAGCCTTCTGGTTCTGGTCCTATGGTTATGTCGAGGGCTCGAGGGGGTCATGCATACATTACCGTAGCAAATATGAAGGATTGGAGTAGCTTGGAAACTTTCCATATTTAAAAAAAAACAAAACAAAAAAAAACTATAAATGTAATTTATGGATGCCCCCTGGCACTTTTCCTCTGTATTTCCTGCTGTGTGTGTCTATCAGTAGTGTCATGTCCACGAGCCCTGAACTGCTAAACGCTGGATAGGGATATGGATTTGGATGGACTAATAATACGATTACGACTACGATTGACGGTAAATGAAATGTCAGTTGGGTTGGCGGTAGTTGTATAATACAGTACACTCGCCAACTATACAAAGTTTTTATGGTTGTATTAGATAACCTGGCCTTTGGGGCTCTTCCAATTATGACGTCAGAGAGTAGCTTGCAGGATATTTTTATTTCCATGCATTACGTCCGAAATAAAAGCGGCAATATTCTAGTATCTAGTTTACTCTTTTTGCTGTGAAGAGTAAATATCCTGTGTAGGCCTTTTTGCTACGGTGTAAACAGCATGATCTAGTCTTTTGAAGGGCTTTGTCAATATCTAATAATAAATGGTCATAATATTTTCCAAGTCCCTCTGCACATTAAATAAATATGACTTGAATATTACGCACAGAGCCAAAAAGGATACCTGACGTGAGTTTACTATTTGATTAGGAATTTAATAGGAAAGAGTAAAGAGGGAAGCCCTTTTTTAGTTGGTCTGTCAGTCAGTTACGTCTGCCTGCCCGCTGTGCCGTATTTTGTATTTGTAGTTGAATTTTGTTATTGAGTTGTTTGTACAGGCGAGTACATACACTGTCTGTGGACATCTATTTAGCTCCGACTAGGCATCTACGATCAAAGATATAATCTTAATAAAGCCATGGCATGGATTATTGTGTGTGTGCATAAATGCTTATCTGCCTGGCTTGTACTAATACTTTGTATATTTTGTAATTTTGCCCCTAAGCACCTTCCCAAAGTATATGTATAGTATCAAATCAAAATCAAAATCACTACATCAAACTATAATATACCAAAGGGTAGACTGCTGATAGCTTTTACTGCACTTGGAATGAAAATGAAAGCATAATAATTACTACGGAACTCATAATGCAAAGTATCCACTTTACCCACCTATAAACTATTTCATGCTGGGCTGGGCTTTTCCCTTCTACTTTCTGCTCCTACTGGAGCTAATGGGGCTTGGCAAATATTACACAGTATAAGCCTTCACTATTTCAGTTTGAAAAAAATATAAAATGGGATCTTTGCCCACCCGAAACGGAAAAAAAACAAACAATAAAGTCAAGATAATAAATGACAAGCCCCTACAGCAGACTGTGCTTCACCGTACAATGCAGAAAGTTTGTGTTTTTGTTTTATCGTCACAATTCAAATAGCTACACGCCACCTTCACTCCGCATACAGGGATAGATATTACGTAATGTAGCACGTACCTTTTACATACTTGGAAGTGCCGACACTACAAAACAAACTAAACACTCCACTATAAGAACTTATCGTTAAAACGAAGGGTCTCACGCTTTCTCTCTCTCTCTCTGGCTACACTAGCATACAACAAAAGAAAGGAAACCAGGAGAACTAAAAATAACAAGAAAGATAATAAACTAGAGATAGGTAGGAGTTCTCTGTGTGCCAGTGTAATTACTACAAAGTTTTTCCACACCGATTTAACTAGAAACTACATACTAACAAGGCTAATCTAATGTCAGAATAGGCATGGAATGTGTAAGTAAAAGATTGTCGGTACTTTGCGTCTACACGCATGAAAAAACTACTCATACTCACTTGTAGCCAGTAAATGCTCGTAATTTGATCGACCATTGCATTCCCATTAAAAATACATAATGACTCAGCCATAACAATCTAATACATGCCTTCACATAATTGTTAATGTGAGTAGCTACCTTCGCCCCAGCAGACGACTAGTAGACGCTCTGCTTCGTAATTACATTCTGTCAATTCTCTGTTTGTATAACCACGTGTGCAGTTGAGGGAATGAGTAAATAAAAAGTGGCGTGAAAGGGTAGGCAGGTGGAAACATGGGCCGTCCGGCATACTGCAAGTGTACAAGAATCTTAGTACCTACTACAATATAACTCATTTCTGAAATCCTGTCACTCTCAAATCATTTTAATTCAAAGTGCAAAACATTATATTTCCCTACATTTCTAAACTTTGATACATACATCGATATCTGTGATCGTAACAGCAACCCCTACATGCCTTTTATTTGTTGTATGTACAAAGGTACATACGAAAGCACTATAAATTGTAGCTACATAAATAAACAGAAAGAAGAAAAAAATAGGAGTCACGTCATGGACGGACTGAAATGGAGCCATGAAGTCAAGGAGTGTCAACCTGTAAAGTGAAAGTAGAAGTAAAAGCAAAAATGTAACCTGTTGTTCCTTTTTTTTTCTCCCCTTCTCTCTAATATATTCCATTCCTCATACATTTAAGCCCAGGCTCGTGCTTCTTTGCTTTCCCTGCCAAAAAAGGGAAAAAACTTAGGAAAAGGGAAAAGGAAGTGATATGTACATGGAGACTGGAGTACGTTGAAAGGATTTAGATTTGGAGTCTTTTGCAATTTCTTTGGTGTACATGGTCTCTCTCCTTTTCCCTCGCAGTCCTAATCCTAATCGTCCTCTTGGCCGTGTGGATGGGCTTGGCAATGGGGAAAAGGAGCCATTACCATGGAAATTGAAAGTGAAGCTGTGAAATTGTGTGTGGGCTGTTGCTGTGTGTGGCTCTAAAATGGGAATGAGGTGCAGTCTGGATGCACTACTGCTGATGCATCATGCAAGAGAGAGACACAGAAGTCAAGATATGCACCGAAAGTAAAGGAACACATAGGAAAGAACATGGACAGATCCAACAGATGTTCAACACTACAAACCCTACGACCACCATTTCAAATATCTCGCCCATCCACTCTCAGACCAATCCCACACCATAACAAATAACAACACTACAGATAACCAAAAAAACAAAACCAAAAGAGTCCACGGCCTATTTTAACAAGGCAGAGGGAGGTCAAACATTTCCAAGAACACACCACAGTCCTTCATTTTGACTTTAAAACAGCTGCGGTCTAAAATTTACAGCTAAAATTCATCTCGATACTATACGAACTTCTATTCCTATTGCACAACTTCCTTTTTTCGAAATGCTCATTTAAATCCCCACAGGGTAAATTAAAAAAAAAATTATAAAAAAAGAAACAAAAGCTTTCCCAGAATGCAAATCAAGATAACAATTTTAAAAACATCACACTGAAGTGTTCAAAACGTGTGCTAAAACCGCGATAGTACATTTTTGAAAAGGTGCTCAAGACGATTTCCAAGACAA
>JAQFZC010007527.1:0-11108 GCA_034695205.1 Dicyrtoma fusca | reverse complement strand
CTTTCTTAATACACTACTGCCACCGGAACTTTCACAGCTTAGAACCTACCAATTCCAGGCTTGGGAAGGTAAGGGAGACGTTCAGTGGTTATACGGCATTGAAATACTTTTGGGGAAGAAAATATTTTGTTTTGAATTTTGGGCTTTTGAAACATTTGGAAATGGCATGTGTAGCACTGTTTGGAAGCAAAAATATGCAGTTTTTACCCTTTAAGAATAAACTTATACCCATAATTGCCTTGTTTGAAAGCGTTTAAATATGCTTTGCCTTTAAATTAGCTATATATACTATATTTTGCACTTTTTAAAAATGTAAATAGGTAAAAATCAACTTTTGCACTTTACAAAAATGGATATATTATCTTTAGAACATTTTGAAGCAAGTAAATATCGTATTTGCTCATTTTAAAGAACTAATTAAGACGTAAATAGTACAAAGTAATATTTGTGAGACCCCGTACAGCTGTAAATTGCATTGACGTAGGTTATATGTACCTACGTGTACTGCACATTGACTACAGGCTCATTCCTTCTACCCACACATAGCAACAGTACAGACCTCCGTAGAGAGTAAAAGATTGGAAATGAACATTTGAAACACTCTCGTAATACCAAAAGAGACGAAAATGCCGATGTATGGACCTGGTATGATCTGCTGCAGTCAACTGTAAACATTTTTATGTGAAAAATTTTACGCTCTCCAGTGATACTCGTCCCGGTAAGTAATAATATACCTACGTCGCTGTGTGTACATTAGACTCACTTTCATGCGGGCCTTTAAAATAGGAAAGGAGAACGTAAGAATGAATACGTATACTTCTGTCTACATTTCAACATTTATTTTAGATTGGCTTTCTACCTCATCCTTGATAAAAAAAATGTAACTAAATCAAGATTCTTCGCTAAAAGGTTAGAAAAGAGAAATTACAAAATGTGCAACGTGTGTAGATAGTTCCTGATGACATTTATTTACTTTCCTTGAGCAGGGGAAAAAAAATGGCTGGGCATACAAAGTTAAAGTGAGAAATTTGTTAGCCAAGTACTAAAGTTTTGTTGTATCAAGTTTGCTGCGTTTGCATTACCTTACCACCAGCAACCAGCCCAGTACACTGCTAACATACAAACCTAAGAGGCAATTTGAAATATTATATGTACCTAGTTCCGTTACAAATAATGTCATTGTTTCCTAGAGTTCTACAACGCTGTGACTGTGTGCACGAAATCACCAAAATAAAAATTGGGCTTTTTTTTTCCCTCCTCGTTTTTTTTTTCTTCATCCTGTGATTTTGCAAGCCGTCAGCAAATAAATTTCAACATTTGTACACTTTTTGTTACTTCCCTTGAGGGTTCGTATATGTATCAAAGAATTTAAATGAGTTCCTTCCATGTACAAGTTGAATTTGAAAGTCTCCAAAACCCCACCAAGATGTGCTCTAAAAGCTTCATCAGCGGCTGTTTACTTAATACTGCCATACAGAAGTACACTTAAATACAAAGACCACATACATATCTACAAACTCCTCACGTATAGTAATTCATCTTCTGTCGAGAAACAACCAACTAACTTATATCATTAAATTCAAGATCGCATTCAAAAGAAAACTAAAACTTCTTCACTACTTGTCTTTATTTCAAAACACCACAACAGCCAGGAGCGTAACCACCTATAGGTCTTTTTAATTTAAAAAGTTTGTAAAATCGTACTTCTGAAAATACTAGGTTCTTCATAATCGCAAAGTATAAGCATAATTTAAAAATGTGGAAAACATTCATCAATACGATATTTTTAAAAACGGTAAAGGAACAGTGGTTCTAAATAAAATCACGAATTATTTGAAAATTCCATACGACTAGATACGCCAGTGCCAGTGATTCATATTTGAATACAGGATGCCTTTCATCCGTCATATATTAATGGACGTGCACGGGGCTAAGAGGGCCTATTTCCCATTTTATCTTCACATTTTATTTCCTTAGCACTCCAACGTTTGATGATGTGCTTGAGAAACTTGGCCAAAATGAAACTTGATGGTTGCTTCACTTTCTATAGAATCTTAATCTGCTCCACGTACAACATCGTACATAATTTTTCCCAGTCGGTTCCACCGCTAAGTTGGATGTTGCATTTGGCTGGTGGGTCCTACTTTGAGATCTAAACACATCTGTAGAAAAGTCTCTGGCTCAAGAAAACGTGCTTTCGGGTGTCTTATTTATTTACAGTCCTTTATCTCAAACTATTCGTCGGAGCCAGTAGAATTCACAATGAAATCCTGACTGAGTGTGTATTTAAACATGTAGGGAACTGCTTGCTGCATCTACGACTATCACTATGAGACTCCACTCCACCACGTTTTATTAACATGAAGATGAAATTGGGAATTCCAATTTCGTTTTATGAGATGTAAGTACCTATACGTACACTCAGAGATAAGTAATAAGTACTCATACATATTACGTTGTTGACAGCCAGTTCAGTAGTGTAGTTAGGCCTATAAGTACAGATGACAGGAAAAAGACGCAGCGTCAGAGGGAAAGTAAAAACTTATTTTTGCCACAGAAATTATCCTCCTCATAAATAATAATGAGTGGATGAAAGGAAGGGAAAAGACTGGCTTTTAGAAACAATAAAAAAAACTGTAAAGTACAAAATTCATGTAAATTACTTATCTGGATGTGTACACTTTGAGACTTAAAGAGCAGTCGGGTGCATGTACGAAGCGCCATAACTCACACTCGACTATTGTACTGTACGTCTGCATTAAACTACACTTGACTAGCCTAACCTAATTTCCCTGGCACATAGCATCATTTCTCTGTTTTGATTACCAATCAACCTCAACTACAGATACAAACTACAAACGACAAGGCCGCCCTTCAACTACACTTTAGATTTAAGGATTTAACACCAACACATTAATTTTAGAAAACGGGCTATCAATTTGCCAAATGTTTCAAAAAAAATAACCCCCTTTTTGTAGCCGAAGCCGAAACGTCGTACTTAACTTTAATAACTTTAACTCGGATTTAAAAAAAAATAAAAAAGAAGGTTTAATTAAATGGGACTAACCTGGAAGTCACGAGATCCAGGTGGCCCTCTCAGTTTCCCACGGCGGGAACGACCACCATTCAAAATTGTAGTGCCGTCAGCTAAAGTCTGTGCTTCACAGTAGCGAGGATAACCTTTCGAACTGTAAAATAAAATCGTATTCAAAATATAGATGTATTCCTTCATTAATTATGACGTCAAACTCAACAACCATAAAAACTTCACATCCGCCCACTCACCTAATAAAGTTTTTGGCCCGTCTTGAAATTTCTAGTAATTTTGGAGGAGGCATTCCTAAAAGTTCTATCATACAAGCTAATTGATCCGCTTCATCTTCACCAGGGAGTAGCGGATATCCAGTCAAAAGTTCAGCCAGAATACAACCAAGACTGTAATAATAATAAAAAAAATATTAACGGTTATTAAATACAAAAATACACAATCATCATCAACCAAAATTAAGTGTGGCATAAAAATCTTTTGCAAATCCCAAAATACCTACCAAGGTACATTATTCAACTCTACAAAGATTCCCATATTTGTAATTCCCAATGACTTATATTAACGAAGGAAACCACTTAAACTGGTTTCCAACGGACCATCATTTCATATGCAAAATAAAATTACTTAGGACATAAATAAATGTGGAAAAAATGTCTATGTCACTGCTTCCTCACCACGAATGTGTTAGCTCTGTATGCGATCTCCTTTGCAATTTCACAACAAAAGTCAAAAGTGAATATCATGTGTCTACCTACAGCCAGCCTACATACCCTCAGTAAACACTACATTATGTGACAAACTCAAGTAAACGGGACAAAACAGTTTACATCCAACATTGCACAATGGAATCCTCGTCGAAGAAAGCACTGAAGAGTAAATAATATACCTAATCATAAAGCTAATGGTGAAGGCACTGAGTGTTTCCAACGGAATCCGCGATTTAATCTCCATTCAATTTTTTCCCTGCACACATCGTTAACATTTTGTCATTGTACTTTGAACTGAAGATCCGCGAATTGAATTGCACTGACTGTGTGGATCCGTTCGTCCGTCGGTCTCTGTCTGGAGAAACCGCCATCCGCCAGCCCACATATTAAATTACCTATACTTCCTTTTCCCTTACAGAGTAAACAACCCATCATCATCACTATCATCAATTTAGATAAAGTACAGCTATACACACTCACACACCGCTCAGTCCTTTTAGAAGAAAAAAAAAGTCAGTTTTACTCGAGGGAATGAGAAATCATTAGCACATGATATTATGTATGAGGAGAAGAGTATGTACGGAGATAGAGTCGAGCCATATGAGAAGTGAAGATGGTCTCAGACTCGCCCCTGCCTGCCTCCCTAGCCTGCCTGACATTAATTTCCTCTCATGTTAAATTCACTTACAATACTCTCAATGGTATTTTTTATCTGATGGTCTTCCCGGTGAACTACTATTATTTGCATACAGCACGGCAGGGCATGTCATACGGTAAGGCAGTAGAGTCCAAAAAGTCATTGTGGTGTAAATCTCCGATTGGTCAGAGCGATTATGAATTCACAAATGACAGACTTTGGCATTTAAATGCATCGATTTAAAAAAGATTTTCAGATTTTAAAATCACACAGTTGTGGTAATCAACGTTTTGAAAAATATTTTTTTATACAACTGGACTTTTTTAAAAGTTAAAACAAATAAAAATGCACATTTTTTAAACCGTTTAAATAGTAAAATACATTTGAAAAGTTGTTTCTTAATAGTTTCTGGCTTTTAAAAAAAGGATTCTGCAGAAGTGAAAATGTTGTAAAACTAGCACTTAACAATAAATACTACTTTAGGAATATCTACTACTGAAACCAATGGGACATTTGCGGTACACACTGTAGTTTTACTCTTAAATCATAACATAATCGTAAAAAAAACGTGTGTAAGTATTCATCATCACCACACTGCTGGCTGGCAGGCATATTAGACATCGCCCTAAATACAGTTATGAAACTTCTCTTTTTTTTTCTCGCCTCGATCTCTCGCTCCTCTTCTCCAATACTAATACCTCTTACTCATTCTTCTCAATAGCACTCAAGAGTCAAAACTCAAACTGTAGCTCAACTGGGCTTGAAAAAATTCATCAATGATTTGGCATAAAAATACCACACACGGACTACTTTCGTCCAACTCAAGTGATAAGTTTTCTTTATCTCGAGCCAGAGCACATAATGCACTCTATACACAACACCTACCTGCCTACCTCCCTCCTTAACAAACTGACATGTAAAATCAAAACTGTAAATACTGGCTGTAAATGTTCCCTATACGAGCATGTAGGTACATATGCACCTATACAGATATACTAAACTCATCCTTAACGTGGGTAATTAGTGTCACATTCTCGTTTGAGACAAATGCGACAATAAAAAGAAAATTTTCGCATAAAGAAAGGAACTCACCTCCACATGTCAATTGGAAGTCCATACTTGGCTCCTAGAATAACTTCAGGGGCTCGATAGAAGCGGGACTGAATGTAGGTGTATACCCTTTGATTCTCATAGCAGCTTGAGCCAAAGTCAATCACCTGAAGAGAAAAAAACAATAAAACAATGTTACGACTAGTACACCATTACATTATTATAGTACAGTTTGAAACTACACATTGGAAGCAAACTACAGTTTAATTGATTCATGAAATTACTTAATTACGTACTAATAGTAAAATATAAACTAATAGCTTGGAATTGGTCGTTTAAATCCAGTAAAATTCACACACTGTACAAGATTATAGGTGGTACATATCTGCGCAGAAAAAACTTTTCACACACACACTCCCAATTAATTGACTGACTCTGTACGAGCATTAGAGCTGTAGATTGCCGACTATAAAAAATGGAGGATATAACCTACTTTGAGAAAACAATAAACGTAGAGCCATGTGTCATATGACAGGCCAGACCAGAGACCGGGGCTAAGTATACCACCCAGCCTACCCGAAAGCCGAAAGGACAGAACCCGGAAATGACAAGGTAGGCCCTACAAAATACTCTTAATTAGAACAGGCACGTTCTCTATAAAATTCCTTGTCATTTCTGAAACTTTGTCCATTTCCATTTTGTAGTTACATGACATTTTCTCCCGTATTTTGTAAAAACAGATGTAGACATCTGTTTATTTGCGGCTACACACACACACACACAATTCTAAAACCTGTAGTACAGGACTCAACTTTTCGCAAAATATATAACGACCAAAAAGGTCAAATTCTGTCATCTGTAGAACGTAATTGCACCTTGGATTTGATTTTTCTTTTTGGGCACGCAAACCCTGAGTTAAAATGATAAAATCATTACGTAAGTGCCTACATTGTACAGTGCGGACGGATATACATAATACTACTATATATGCGGTCCGACCTGAATCCCAAGCAAAATTTCTCCAAAATAATACACAAATGTACTATTTTTATTTACTACATGTAAATTAAAAGCACAAATATACACAAACCTCGAAAATACTGAATGGTGACAAGCACGCCAGTGAGTCTAATGAAAAATAGCGAGTCAAAGCATGGAATAGGGGCAAGACATTATTTTATCAAATCATAATTATTACATTGTATAACATATTCAGCTACCAGAGCCAGAGCCAGCACTCGCGTACACTACATGCATTCCACGAGTTCCTTCGTGTTGACTCCGTTTCCGCTCAGTAATACATAATTACACTGCACTGGAAGTTGCAAGTTGCAAGGAACTTTTCTATAGCACTACAACGGAGCGGATATGACTTTGAGATTATTTCAACCCGATTATATGGTAGGGGTAACGGTAGGAAAAATAAGATGGATGTATTAAATACGTATAGGTGAGTACACAAGTACTACTGCACAGCTCCATCATGGAGACAGGTATAAGCAAAGTTAAACTTTGCAAAAATAATCTGTCTACATATAAAGCCATTGGCTCAGTTCTCGATTTCTCTTATTGGAATGAGGGATACAAATGGGAACAGTGCAGTAATGGGCTTCTCGTTACTCCGTCTAAAGGGCTCGGGCGTAGTCTTAAAGAATTCTGCAATAAATAAAATACATTTGTGGGGAATGGAAGTAAACACGCGCTGAACTGAGCTCTGCACCATACCGGTGCGGAATCTCGGTCTGGAATATTTGTAAGCAATAATCATTTATCAGTTTCACGAAAAGATTAAGATAAATGAATACCAAGTAAATACACTTATAACTCCAAAAGGTTTCCATGTGTACAGATACAGGTAATTCCTAATCCTAACGTACGCATTCAAGTGCCTACGTATAGGCATAAACACGAGCACGTAGGCAATTGAATTATTGAATTGTTCAATTTTTTAATGTCATGTACCTACCTACCCTCTCTGCACTTCCTTAAAAGTAGAACCCTCAAAAAAATGAGCAAATTAAACTCCCTTCAAGTTTAAGCAGATGCAAAAATAATTAAAGGAAACAATTTTCTTCGTGAGAAAAAACGTAGAATGGAAAAAAACAAAATGCAAAAAACAAAATAGTAGAATACCTGGAACTACTCTTATTAGTCATCATCATTAGACTTGACTTGGGCTCCGATGCTTCATGGCAGTGCAGTATATTATTGTACAGGCATTTATATAAAAGAAGAAGGAATATACATGTATGTAAGTGCAATAACCCATAACGTTTTACTTTGGACGTCCTCTGCCCTTTGCCTTTAGCTTATTGACTTCAACTCGACGTCGCGAAAACCAACGCAATCGCATACAATCCCATAGCATTAAAAAATTGTGACTGTCTGTCCATACTTCTTAGGGACCTTTCAAGTTTGGTATCTATGCATATACCAATGTATACAGGAACGACCTGTTTAAAATGCTACAACAAAGGAAGTTTTACTTTTTATGAAACGGCACATTTTTTTGCAATTTTTGAACCATTATTTTCAAATCTTTTTCGAACCTCCATCGTATGACGCCATATTTGGAAGGTCCATCTACTTATACGTAACACAGATCTTTAAATTCTATAGATATACTTACTAGCATTGCTTAGGAAGGAAGTGGAGGACTTCCTATTTTGATGTATTTATTTGAGACATTACAAATCGTTAAACATTCTTGAGTCATTATGCTCCTATTAGACTCCATTCAGTTTGAGGAAATTCCCTAGCATTAAAGGTATACAGATGAAAAAAGAATACTGATATATTATAAGATG
Organism: Dicyrtoma fusca; assembly: GCA_034695205.1. NCBI lineage: Eukaryota > Metazoa > Arthropoda > Collembola > Symphypleona > Dicyrtomidae > Dicyrtoma > Dicyrtoma fusca. The sequence goes on along the minus strand of JAQFZC010007527.1, from coordinate 2,858 downwards.
AAATGGCTAGCCAATTGCCGCATATGTACCTCCATCCAAATCCCCATCAATCTCCAGACATGACATTATATATTATGAAACAAATTGTTCATTCTTCTACAGCGTCATCATCATCATTACCATCCGCATTTCAAAAACTCAAAACCACTGCCAGAATAATCACCATCTTCCGTCCACATCTCTACAGCCCAGTCACACCAACCAAAACCAAACTCAGCTCAACAAGGGACCTCAAATTAAAGTTTAAGTTTACTAGAGAGACAATTTTCAATTACACTATTACACATACAGAATTCACTGAAAGCGAAAGACAGAAAGAGAATAAAAAAAACCTTGAGATTTCATTCATGGCCCAAGCATGCATGCATTTGGAGATAGTTAGAATTAGAATTAGAAGGGCTTAACAATTTGCTCATGAAATAACTGCTCAAGTCACTCGAATTTAACGTCTATTGATTCTGCAGATATACTCGTAGGTGGTCACACAGATAATTATAGCATTTATTTATAAAGACTGCATATAGACTCTGTACCTGCATAGCTGGGGCTACTAAATTTAAACGTAAAACCAAAACTAAACGTCAGTTTGAATCTACGCAGGCAGAGTGAGGCATATATGAAAAGACACGTAATGATTCCATCATTAAGATTTCTCATTTTCTGTGGCCTCTTGACAAAACATTGACTCTACATTCTACGTTCACAGTCTGCAGTGATTCAGCCATTCAGTGCTGTTAATTCTGATGTAAACGCAAAGTGTGGCGGGGTACACTCAATATGCAGGTAAATTGCATCGTGAATTAAGTCGAGAAACAGAACTGTTGGGCTTTATTATTTTGCATACATATAGAGGTACCTACACTATCTTATAAGATGCCCACAGATAGATCGAGTACCTCTCTCTCTCTCTCTGATGTTATTTCTGTTAAGTGCAGACTGTATGTAGCTACGATTAGAAAAGACAAGGCCATGTGCACTAACTTGTAGTTGTAAGTATAATAGTAATAATCCATCTGTTAACACGCAAGATGGACGATTTTCTGTATAATATTCAATCTCTGTTCCATTTTACAATCAAGCATTACATATATAGAGACCAAGACCGAGACCGACCCACACTTTTATTTCCAATTAGACTTTACATTTTTACATTTGCACAGTACAGAGATACATCGTCTGGTAGAAGACTTTCAGTCACATCGAAGGGAACTCATGTAACTTCTCAATACTATAAACGAGCATGTCTATAAAGGTTAAATACTATGATTACGAGTATATTGCATATATTTACTTTCCTCACTTAAACATGGAAACTATAGCTCGAAAAAAATACTGGTACTCTATACGTAAAATAAAATATAAGATGACCATCTAAGGATTACTTCATTTCGTTTAAGAATACATTTACCTATGTGTCTACGAGTACCTTCCCTATGCAGTCACAGTCTCACAATCCGTACATTACTGTGCAGTGCAATTTAGTGCATTCTATAAATTATATCTATCAGCCGACGGACTGAAGGGAAGTACCTACTTAAATTGCATAGTGCAACGACTGCATCTCTCTCCTCAACCTACGATGCAGTAGACGTGTCTTTGACAGAGTCAGGTACATAACGCCCTAACCTCAACCACAGTATAGTCAGACGGTGAAGATTATAATTTATAAAAAATAAAAAGTGGCTTTTTAGTAGATAATGACATCCCAATGCAACTCTTTTGGATATTTAGACTTTAGGTTTTCCCAATAATGTGTTCCAACGCATCGATTATTTCTCCTTTTTTTCCCCAAGTTTCCTAATAACTGCGAACTTTTGAGTTTCAAACTCCAATCCCACACTATCCATTGACACATAGGTTAATGTTAAAGTTTAAACTGAACTGTATGTACCTACAGCCATTACCACCTAGGTATTTTAAAATTATTTATGCACTGCGCATTGATTTGCCAAATGTTTACGAATTTCGTGGCAGCAACATTATAGTGCAACCAATCCAATGCAATGGCGAGCCTAGTTAGTAATACCGAATAAAATACAAAATACAATGGAAGTAATAAAGTAAATGCAGATTACAGACACACTCGGATTTCTTGGAAAATAAATCCTTTCATCGCATCCATCCAATCCTTTCTATCCTCCCTGCCTTTTTGCCTGTAAGAATTGGACAAGGGAGGCAAGAAGGTAGGTAGCTACGTATTTCTTCCGAAAATTTCCTTTACAAAGCATTACACAATGCAAAATGTGGTCTATCAGTCAGTACTGACTACTACCTGAGGTAGGCAGGCAGGTAGGGAGGTGTACCACACACAAATGGCACATTATATAATAATGGAACGGTCACACAATTGCCTCTGATGAAACTTTGAAAGTTGCTGTTGTTGCCAATGAGCGGCACAGAAGCTCCTCTTTAAAATTTGTGAGTCTCGAGCCTTGTTACAGAGCACAGAGTAGAGTACATACGCAGTAGTGGAGTCCATTGTGTGCGAGCTGAAGTGCTCGTTAGAAATTATTGTCATTCTATTTTAGAAATGGTAATCAGTTCACTGAGCAGAAAAATTCTTTGAACTAAACTCCATAGGAGAACAACGACTACGACAAACAAGACGAAAACCAAACCAAACCAGAAAGGAAGACGAGAAAAAAAAATAGAAAAAACAACTCAAAATGAACATAAGTCCTGCTCCTGGAAATATAATGTAAATACATAAAGAAAACTTTTGGAGGATAGCGTTTAACTGGGGATAGCGTGCCGTGCAAAGTCATTGAACGTTCTTTCATACAACTACCGTAAACGCTCGAGTAGAGCCCCTGGGGCTCTATTTCAAATTTAGTGTCGTAGATTGGGGCTGTATTCGA
>JAQFZC010007526.1:0-11108 GCA_034695205.1 Dicyrtoma fusca | reverse complement strand
AGCAAAATTATTTTCACTTGATGGGGTCTACAACCGACAGACTTTCGAAGAAAAATTTAAATTCAAATGGGTTGAGATGAGCACAGAAGCGTGCACGGTCAGCGCCGTAGATTAAAATATTTTACTCAGAATTTTGGAACAGCCATTGTTATATTGGATCACAACAAATTTTGTTTTCCTGAACCAAATCGTGCCAATAATAACAAAACATTCATAAAAAAAGTTATTGTAAACACAAAGTTTTGTACCTTTTAAAACTATGTAAATTCCCGTTTTGTACTTTCACATAATTACTATAAGCCGAGTGTCGTAGCTCTCGAATTTCGGCGAATTATGGCGTACGTTTTTGCTTCTTCAAAATGTACAAACATGTGATTTGTAATTACATTTTACAATGCGTAAAGTACCTATTGTCTAGCGATAGGTGGTAGAATCACTGAATAATTTATGGATGGTAATTACAAATGTGTTAATAAATTCTTGAAATTGAAAACTTATCAAGTATGGAGGTGACCAAGTTTTGCTGGCAAAATCGCATGTTACATTGCATACAAAATTTCCATTTTCGAATTTCGAGGCGCTCAATTTGCAGAAAACGTGTAAGTATTACATACTCCATAAGGGGCGCTTCGTTCATATTTATTCAGTTTGACCAATTCGAACTGAACCATAATTCGTGTGAAGCGAAACAATACTAATCTTGTTGTTTTTCACATAGCATACATCTTACCGCCCTTAATGATTCATTTCGAAACAATCCTAAACGTTGAAGCATACTCAAAACTTAAAGTTTGAACTTGCAGTTTTAAACACTTGGTCTTTTCGCTTTAAAATCAGAAATCTCATTCATTTGCATTCATTCCAATTAGCAATGCAATGCATAACATTTAGGGAAACATAATTACATAATTATTTATTACATTTTTGTAATGAACACACGTAGCGCATTGCTGTGCTTATCTTTTGCACTTATTATGAATAATAAATTCAAAACATTGAAAGTTAATACCAGTGAAGTCGGAATTGCCCAAGCCCTATTAGAAACAGAGCTACACAAAATGTAAATGGTATAGTCAGTCGCCCTCTGTGGCTATGTTAGGGAAGACCTTGAAAAAGTACGGTCTCACGTCGTCAGTAAAATACGTTCTTTTAACGTTCTCAGGAGCAGGCAAATATTAAGTGTGTTTTAGTGAGGAAAAAAGTAGGGTAGAAGCAGGTAATTGTGATCAGCTGGTAATTGTGACCAATTGATTTTTTGTAAGGAAAACAAAAGAATTAATTTCCAGTATTATTTTACGTTGGACTACAAGACCCGTTCGTCAAAATTAACACCGCACTGGTAATTTATTCGATTGCTTTCTTTACAAAAAATCAAACGGTCACAATTACCAGCTGATCACAATTACCTGCGTCTACCCTAACTTTGTTGTTTGCTCTCTTACTAAAGTAGAGAAAGTCAGTTTTGATCAAGAAGGTACTTTGTGCCAGCTCCCGTGCCGCTCCGCTTAATTCTCAGTTGATTCAATTCGTATTCAACTGTATTGCGTGCAAAACAGAATTGTTCTGCAAAAATAACTGTCGACCAACTGTCAACTGTTCCAGTTTTCATTTTCCTTCAAACTAATTGCATTTTACTAAACGACTTTGTTTTTTGATTAATTGCTATAAAATTAAAGGTGAGCTACATTGCCATTTTATTTGGTTTATTCATGTTTTGAATCTTCAGCAATTAGTTCTAAAGTAACATACATTTCTCAAAGTTAAGGTAGTCACTTCGGAATCTGACATCCAACATCTGACATATCATCGCATCGGTAAGTTGAAGTTTTTGCTTATTCATGTTTCCAAAATTACTGCATTAGTTATTGTTATTATTAATTTGCTATTGATGAACTATGTCAAATGTTGTTGTTGAGTTTTTATAATGTCTAAAAATCTAAAACCAGCCGATTATTATTTTCATTTTGTTGCCAAAGTTCAACCTTGGTCTTCGGCCTTCGGAGACTGAAAACGGGTTCTGAGTTTAGAGAAATTCAAACTTATGTACAAACCAAACAGTGCTAGCAGAAAACTAATTAATTAGTAATTTTCTTATTGTAAGATTCCTTTCGTGTTTCGTACCAGAATTACCTCATCTCCCTACTAAAGTCTTTACCTCTGTCTCTGTCGTCTGTTGTGTGTTTTCTCAAAATATTAGTTCGAGTAGAATATTAAGCGAAAACCATTGTAGGTAGTGAACAAGCATTTAGTGTTTGTTTTCAAATATTGGCCCCTTCGGTTACGCAGTCAGCTCACAAATTATTCACAAAGGTGTAAAACATTTTATCTCGTTTAAGTTGTAAGTAGTAAGACAATTTATTGTTGATCACTTTAACAGGTTCTATTAATTAATGGTCGGATAGTGGATAGGGTAGCTTATAATGTGTTTCAAAACAAAACCTGGAAAGGAAACGGAAATATTCACATTTCGGGAATTTGTTTGCAAAGTCTTTCGAAATTTGGATCGGAGCAGTATTTGTTTATAAAAACTAAAAATATTGAATGACATCAAAACTGTGAAAATTAATTTACAAGATTCAACAAATTGTAAACTTGTTAATTTCATTTTTTTAACATGGTGAACTCACTAATTATTAGAAAGCTACTATCGGAACGGGATTTTCACTTCTCGCGTCTTGAACGCTGTCCAGTCACCAGTGTTCCCGATCCGAATCAATGAAACACTAGACTGATTTCACGATGCTCCTACACCCACGATAATTACTTGTTTATTTAATTTCAGGATAAAGAAGGCACCAAAATGTCCTACTATGACCACGGAGATCAGCCCATTTTTTCCTTTCTGCTCAATGCAGATTGGTACAGTGCCACTAATCTTCAAGCTCTATTTAAAAGCGTGAAGGACACTTTTTTTGACAGATTACTACTTCGTATCTATTACCACGTCATTCATGACTGGTCAAGTACGTTGAGTAGTACCCGCCTTCAAACGCCGCCGTTTAACCAGGAAATGAGATTTCAACAGAGAATGCTGAGCATTGGTGGGGGCAAGGCGGAAGAACTCTACATTTGCCAGTCCTTTGGGGGCTGGGCTTCTCTCTTGAGTCAGTTGTGGGGGGCCCTTGCCAAGGCAATGAACAGCGAAGTAGTGGATCGTGATTGGGAAGATTTAATTAGCATTGTGGACACGATGGAAGAGAAGATGGGGAAAATGGAGGGCGTCTTCAACAGACACGTCTTTGAGGAACAATTTAAATTTCAGTGGGTTGACCCAAGCAACGTCACTGCGTGTTCCAAATAAGGTGTGATTTCCAAAGCAAATGAATACACATTTTCGTAACACTAACTCCATAAATTGTCGAAACAATATATTATTAAATTTTTACAAAATTAAAAATTCAGAAATTGTTTTGTTTTAGGGAACTTGAAAATTGTAGCCGTTGCTTATAGTTAGTAAGTAACATGTTGCTGTATTTTTTGGCCAAGTTTTGAAAATACTGGAATGTAATTATACCATGAATTCTGTAATATGCAATTTTGAAATTCATAAATTTTAGCTTGGGTTATTTAATAAAATCACTTTAACTAATTTGCGACAATTAGATCTTCGTTGTTTGAAAATATTTCTACTTAAAGTCTTTACTGTTGTTCCTTAAATCGTTGCGCATAGCTTATTTGGATTTCGTTGTGTTGTTAATTAATGAGGTATGAGACAACTGGGGTGGGATTTGACCCATGAGCAGTGCCAAATTATTCTACCATGCGCATCCTCGTGGTCATCTTTAGAATATTTACAATTTAGGTGGAACTGATAGTGGTGTTTATTCTTATTATAAGGGTTCCGTACTATCGTCGGATTTTATTACAAATTGAAGGAAAATCTGAATCAGACTAAAATGCCGTGCGACTGAAGTGCCCAGCCTTTATTTTCTATTTTGCTCAATACGGACTGGAATCAAAATTATTGATTTACAAAATCACTGTTTGTTAAAGTATAGCTAAATATAATGGAAGAGCCTATATTGTTGATGGAGGGGAGGCCAAGGCCTTTTTGGGTTTTATTTTATTAGCCAGTCGTTGATAGTGGTTTAGTATGTGTATATTTACATAGTTTACGAGTCTAAATGGAAATAGTTTCGTAGGATTTCTTAGTGCAAAGTAGTGTGGGTCCATCATTGTTTTAGTTTGAAGTTTAACCTTTTGGCCAGTAACAGTACTGTAAAACTTTGGGACGCAGAACCTCATATATTTTTTTAGAACCATTCTGTTCACTTAAGGGTGAGTTTTGAATTTCAAGTTCCTAGTTTACTACTTTTTGTATTATTGACAGTTGCAAATACTGGCCAAGCAATACTTAAAGGTAAAGGGATATTTTGTGCAAAAGTAGGAGTAAACTTTTTGGATTGATCGAGTTGGAAAAATTAGTAGTTATGGTGACTACAGGTCGGGTAGGAAGCCCAGCCTTTGCAAATCTTATTTTTATAAACGCATTTGTGAATTCATTTGTTTGCAGTTGCCTATTCCACTTGAACTTCAGAACTTCGCAGCGGATTGTATCAAAATCTGGGAGGAAAATCTGTACTAAATTATAATGCCGTACGAACACAACGCTCAGCCTTTATTTTCCATTTTGCTTAATGCTGACTAGTACAGTGTCCCAGGGCTTCAGAAGCTCTTCCACACGATTAAATTCTCTGCTGCTCCAAATCGGGGGACTTCCTACGTTATCCAGAATTGCAGACCGGACTGGCACGTCACTTTACTGCAGACGATGGTCAGAGCTCCATTTGCTGCCAGCTCAAGATTTAAACGTAAAATATAAGACGGCTGTGAGGCACTTTTTCTGTGTGAGGCTCTTGGAGGCTGGGGTCCCCTTTTCACTGAACTCAGAGCAGCTCTACGCATTGGTGTGGAAATTGCTGATTCCGAACTGGCCTATACACAAGTCATGAAAATTGTTAATGCAATGCAGGCGAAATTAATTTCCCTTGAAGGGGTCCACAACAGACAGACTTTCGAAGAACAATTTAAATTCAACTGGGCTAAGCCACGACATGTGTTGAAACCCGGTTTTTGAAATTTGAATTTGAAGAAGGAAAACTAATCCAAAGTTCTTACAGGAAATCAGTCATTTGAGGTTGAAGCACATTATGTTTTGCTAAATAAAATTGTACCAATTGCATTAAATACATAAACTCCGTGCTGTACTTTTTGACAGGAAGTAATTAGGACAAGATTGCTTACTTGCTAAAACTATGTAAATCCCCGTTTTGCACATACTTGTTCTTGTTAAACTGCACTTTGTGGTTTTCAATAAACTGTGTGCAAAATACACTTTTGCTTCTTCAAAATGTGCACACAAGTGATGTATATATTATGCACTGTGTGTAACTCATTGGTTAATGTATGGATGGTTATTAGATTCCAAACAATTGTGTTAATAAATCGTTGAAATTGAAAACCGTTGAGAAGGGTTATTTGGACTTGCTCAGCTGTCCTCATTCCTTTAGAGAAAATTAGTTTATTCTTGGAAGGGTATATTGTTTTTCTATATCATATCGGCTAACAATATAATGATTGACGCTTAAATTCAGTACGCTATATCGACTTTGATCGGAGGAGTCGTTCAGAAATACATATATTTATTAAAATGTGAAAGACAGTCAAACTTTCTAGTTATAAGCCAGCACTCATCCCCTTTCTTTAATATTTAAGGAAAGTTGAGAACATATAGGTAATATTTGATCAACCCTTGTTACAATTTCATGCCAGGCACTACATACGCGTGAGCCCTTCGGTCAGGAGCGTTCAGTTTGATTTTAACCTCAATTCAGTTACGGTCCCCCACTGTTTTTCCAATTATTCACTTCGAAAGTACATCCAATACTTTAGCAGTTTAATGGTAAGATAGCTTATTATTGATCATTTTGAAACCCTTTATTAGTTAGGGATAAATGTGGTTGCCCGCGTTTTCACCCACTGTCAAATTTCAATCGAAATCTGACATAAACTCAATGTGAAGTTCGGTACCCGAAGCTTCGAAACCAGATGTGTTCTATTTAGGTTGAAAGTTGACACTGCTGGGTAAAACAAAAGGCGACCACATTTATCAGCCGACCACAATTGCAAGCCTTTACCCTGTAACGTAGAAAAAATCTATACTTATTAAAGCTTTGGGTTGGACCCGTTATTGCTTCTTCACCCTCCGTACTTGTTTATTTACTTTTTCTATATTTGGGTAAATGTTTCAAGAAACGTTCAGAAGTATTTCAGACAACAGACATAACACCAGTGTTCACCCCAGGAAAACGATGAGGGAAATAGTTTAGCAACTGTAAACCTCAACATAACAGAGTGAGTTCAGGGTTTTACAAAATATCGTGCGCCAACTTCCCAAAGGTTTATATTAGGGAGATTAAGAGATCATTAAAAATCCGTTTGGCCTAGCATAGAATAGACAGAACACGTGAATTACATAATGGAATCGATAACAACATTTAGACTGACACCACTAGGAAGCATCAGATAGCTGAATATACACTGATCAAAATGGAGCCATTTTACAACGCCAGAAAAGGGAAGCAACGCACATATTGTTTGCCAACGGGGTACCCTGATTAAAAAAGACAGGGAGACCAAAATTAATCTAGTCTGCTCATCATGACTGTTTCCAATGTGCCAAACCGAAACATTAAATTCTACAATTTTATAGCTAGTGCCTGTGGCTACAAATGTATGTGGATAAAATATTTTCAAATTAGTAATACAGTAAATACAATATGTATTTTAGAATTCTAGTTTAATATTAGCAGCAAAAAATAGTCAAAAAATTTTAGTTGCAAGAATATCTGTTATTGTTTAGTATAAACAAGGTCCTGATAAAGACAACAGCTCGTGATCGAAAACAAAATAGAAAGTTGTAATCCACAAGACACGAAATGGAATTTAAAAAAATACTTAGAATATTAGCGCCTACCGATATAACTAAAAACTGAATTGTATATACTGTATGACAGCTTTCTGAAGAGCGAACTATTATTTAGCTACATATCTGTAACCATAGCGGAGTATAGTTAGTATAAAATACGCAGTTGCATATACCTTGTTTACGCCTCACCTTCAGAAACATCAAAAGTTATAAACTAGAAACTTCATACATAACAACACAACCTTAACTTCTAAATCTACCCCAAATTGTTATTAGGACCCGGGGTTGGACGTAATAGAGGCGTAGAGCCATGCCGTCAATGTCATGCAAAATAAATGAGTGATTAATAAATAATTACAATTTCATTAAAGCAGTTGGCTAAACATTTAAAAGAACACTATGCATGTCCATCAAAACAGAAAAAATAATAAATATAGAATACATCAAGTGACTAAGAATAATAGTAGTAGTGTGTGTAACTCATCATGAAATAATTACAATATAATTGGAAACTAACTTTGTGTGTTAATATTTTGTTTACTACCTATGCCACATATTTTCCAGTCAACCAAAACCCATTTAAAACTTTTGTAAGTATTTTGTTTTTGCGCTACGAGTGTTTTCATTCCGCTATGAGCAATGAACTTGTGTTCTCAACAATAATCGACATAATAGTAAGAACAAGTCCTCTATCAGCGTAGAAAAAGCTCCCAAGTCGTGCTTGAATGGGATGAACAGAAGCTAAAGACTTTTTAGACTCAAGATTCAAAGTCATCTTTCGAGACTCCAAGACCTCACTTGAAACTTCTTGCAGTTGAGCTAGTTTACTAAAGAGGTAGAAAAGCACAACTAAGATTAAAATTCCAAGTAAAAACGAACGAAGCCCTTGAAGTCCATCCGCCTTGATTCCTGTGTAGATCCCCATAACGCAGCTTATAATCGCAACTGCTTCATAGTGGACAAGAGATTGAGAGTTCAGTTGATCGAAATTAATCTGGAGAAGCTGCAGTTTCCGATAGTCGATCATGAAATCCATTGCTGATCTTTTTTCATTTCTGCTCCTTTGGAAGCAAAACGTAATTACAAGAAATTGTAAAGTTTTAAATTTGTAGCAAGAATAATGTACTTTTAGTAATCATAAATATATAAATTTTACTTAAGCGCTGTGATTGATTCGATGATGACGTCGACATTAGTCAAGATGTCGCTTAAGTAGACGGCAGGAATTGTCCACTGAAACACAAATATGCACAGTTGAGCTGCAATCAGGGGTGTCAACCAGAGCCTTGGGATGGCGACAACTCCTGGAACCAAAGACGTTAGCATCTGTGGTAATTGCGGACGCTTAAGCACTGTAATGAGGTTCATTGCTGTAACAATGCACGCAACGGTGATATTTGCCTTTAATACTTTGTGAAATCCTGGTTTTTTGTTGCTAGGAATTTTTGCGGCAATTTCCAATAGCTGGTTCCAGAGAGCACATTGCCGCCCATACTGTCTCACGTAGCTCCACTGCAAAATCATCGGAATACTGTATGCTATCAAACAGTACTCAAGGAGCATCTGAATTGCTTTGGCCTTAGCCTTTGCTGCAGGGTCCATTTCGGAACGTGTTGCCAGAAGTATTCGAACCCATGAAATCAACAGAAAAACGACATACAGGCTGTATAGAGCAAACAGTGAGAGACAAATACAGCGTTGCAGTTTCCCATCTTTGACGCGGAAACGGGCTTCTTGAGGAACCCATTTTAATGGCGAAGCTCCGATTTTAGAGGCAAATTTTACTGACTGAATGAGGTAGTGACTCACGACTGATGGGCTTTTCATGTTATTTAACTAGTAATGAGCAATTTTTTCTGTAATTTATGTTTTATTGTAGTTGTTTTATAGCTTGATTAAAGCGAACTTATTTTATTCAAATTTTGTGAATTTGGTCAACAAAAGTACGTTTGGTTTATTGGATTCTTGGTTCGCCTATTGACAGGATTTTAACCTTTAAAAACCTAAGAAACAGTTTTTAAAGTCTTTTATTTTTGTGAACTGTAATGTTTGTAATGTTCACCAAAATATGCCACCGTTTCAAAAAAGCTTAGATACAGCAATATCTCACTTGGTAGATAATAAATATTTGTGTGTAATGTGTTTTTTGCTACATATATTGGTTTCCCACTTTTGCAGCTGCTGACTGAACTACGCCACTTATACTGTTTCCCAATTGTCTTTATTTCAGCAATCGTCCTCGACTTGTTTTGTTGGACATGAGCAACCAACTATTTTCATGGGTTTGAAGTAAACAGAACCTTGTTTATGGAAAGAACTAGAAAGTTTGTTCTAGCTAGGACCAGAATCATTTAGTAATTAGAAACGTTAATTATTAAAACCCTTTTAGCGGATTAAGAAATATTGACTGTAAAGTTTTCGAGCACTGAAAGTTTGGTGGAATAGAATGGTTAGAAGGGTTATTATAATTGAGTTCGAAGCGTTTACTGGTATCAGATAGTGATGCATGCAGTGCTCTTGCTTTTCTGGTTTAACATTTTATTTATCCTCGTTTATATTCCACTCATTTTTACTTTAGTTCCAAGTGACATTATCGTTTGAAAACATTGTTAATAAATGATGCTGTAATCCATTTATATTTTATACACCCGTGACTAGCAACGTGCCCAGCATGACTGTCGCCGTATTTACTACAAGAGAGTAAGGGAACTCACGCTTTCCATTTAGTAGGAATTACGAGTTTTCGTGTACCAGCAAACTATAATAAGCGGCGAATAAGCGAATATTTATGGGGCCTGCTCTATACTCCGAACTAGAGACTACGAATCTCTAACGTAACGCAAAAACTATGCGGATAAATAAATGTTGTCTACAATATTTGTCGGCTAGAATTACTGGACTAATGCAGATTTGCCAACCATTTCTCTGCCCTGATTCCCCCAGACTTTCCAATAAAAACACTACAATAGCCCGACGGTCATGGTTTGTACGGTTGTATTGCAATGCTATTATCATCAGTAATGAACTTGACTTAAGCTAGAATCGATAAGTAAAGAAGTTAATTATAAGAAATCTCTTGGGGGATTACATATACCTTCTCTAAAATGTTCGAGAAGAGACAATAATTTTATAATAGGAAATATTTAATGGGTTATTGCGTTCATTGGGAACTTTTAATGGTAAACAACAGTCATGCTATTGCTTTGCTCGTTATACATATATTCCAATTATCCTCGTTTATATTCGACTCATTATTACTTCAATTCCAAGTGACACAATATTTCGTAGACGTTGTAAATAAACGACGATTTAATCCATCTACATTTAATACACCCGTAACCACAAACAAAAACAACACAACATTACTAGCATGACTGTTCTAGGTAAATGACGAGAGCAGGGAAACTTATATTTTTAAGTTTGCATGAATTACGAGTTTTCGAGAAGCAAGAATAAAGTTAATAAAGTTAGGCCGCAATGTTCATGGACACGTACACAACTCGCAATGCTACTTCTTCCCTTCATATGCTTAAAAAGTGGTTATTTTCGTAGCTGTTTTTAATAATTGAATAATGAACAGTGCTCGTTTTGACTGATTGGAATACGCTTACAGTGTGCAGTTTTTTTTAAATAAAAAACTAAAAGTTCTAGCATGAAATAGTAAGCTTTTTGTACCGGTGACTATTACATGTACCTACATAAGTAGGTATAGGTAGGTACCTACATTAGTTACCTTGTTGTTGTTAGTGTCAGTCGCTAAGGTATTTTCGTATATTCGTGATTTACTTGTGTTTGGTGGTCACAATCAAAATTGATACTTTAGTATTATTACAAAATATAGAAAGCATATCTATCGTCAACATTACATTAATTTCTTATAGATAAAGTCGTACATATTGAACGTTTTACCTGTGTGCTTTACATAAAGGTTCAAATACACTTTTGACACAATAATTATTTCTTATAAAAGTGTAAAATGCTGTTTATTTTTTATACGTTTCAATGGTACTATTGCCATTTTAAATAATTAAGTATAAATACCAGTTTTTGCTACTTTGGAACGTTATAAAAAGCTGTAATTTTATTTTGGAAAGCAACAAATGACTAAGGACACCACAAAGCATATAAAGCATCAAAAAGCATAATTAACAACTATACCCCGGTGTCCAGGTCTATAAGC
>JAQFZC010007525.1:0-11110 GCA_034695205.1 Dicyrtoma fusca | reverse complement strand
AGTTTCACAACGGCACTCAAAGACACCCTCCGGAAAGTGCGCTCCGGACTTGCTCCGGAAACAGCGCTGGCTGACCTATCCACGCGCTACCAGACTCAAGAGTTCAGTAGCGCCAACGTTCAGAACAAACTACTGGACTTTAAAGAGTCTTTACTCAAAGTCCAGCTGTACCAGCAGATCCAAAAATCCTTTCCAAGAATCACATACTTTGGACGGGACGGGGACTTGGAAGCTAGTTTGTGGGACAGCAAGGACGACGTCGTGTACCTTCTCTATATGAAGCAAGAGTTGAAGGATGAGGAGCCTCAACTGTGGAAGGAGAACAGGAAAATATTTACTGAGACCCTATACCGGCCCTTTAACAAACTGTTTCTTCTGGACTGTGACTTTGACAGCGAGCAGTTCCAGGACGTCCGTCGGACTCGCATCGAGCAACTAGTCAAAGGGGTGACGACCATTCCTGACGTCCACTTGGTCATGTCTCGATCCCAGGAGAGGGAGCCTTTGCAGTGGAAAGCATTGGGGAGGGTTGCAGAATTAGGCGATTTATTCGATGCCCGAACAGACACTTTTCTCCAAGACACCTCCTTCCTCAAGGACAAATATCCAGAGTCTATAGTCCATGTCACTACCCAGGACAGGGAGGATGTCCATGACTTCCCATCCGAGAGCTTCCCGGACAAATTCAGAGTGCTTGGTGTGGAGCCAGAGCAGCAGTTCAGCATTTTTGCCCAACTCCAGCCCCGTACACGAACCGGGCATTATTTCCAAGACTGTTATCCGACACAATTTTATAAAACAAGCCCTCAGAGAAGCTTTCTGCATAGCCGATATCTTAAAAGTCAGGAAATTAAAATCATGGAACCTGACCTCTGGAAGCATCTGGCAGTGCAGGCTGTAGATAAAGGTGCGACGCACTTTGTCAGTAGAATTGACTATGGAATTAATTCCATATTCTCTATTGAGGACCCCGAGCTGGAAGAAAGCCAAAGGAATCTGAGTTTCCGGAGCTTGGAGACTGAGCCGGTGAAAAGCGACAGTCGTTTGAGAAGCTTCGTAGACAGTCTAAAAAGCAATATTTTGGCTCGCACACCCCTGGACAATGACGAGTTACCCGGGGTCTTCACCGTCAAAATTTCCTCCGACGTGCAAGGCGAAACTTCCATTCCCTACACATTCACGAGCCAAAGCCAACTTCGTGAGTTTCTAAACACAAAATTCATTCCAATGCTCGGTGACCCGGAGGCCAAGGGTCAAATACCCATTGCGTACGTCCTCTACCCCTTGTCCAACCTTGTTCACAAGCTAGGGATTATTAGTCCAAGCATTTCTTATGGAACTTTGTCCAACCCCATTGAGAATAGCGCTTGTCCCAAAGACATAGCTATGATCTTTGAGCGCATTCATTTAGCACGAAAGCAAATCCAGCAAGTTGAGGAGTGTTTCCATGAGCACCGGCAGTACATCACTGATCAAGATCTGAGTGCTTTCAAGGAAATTGAACGTGAGTTTTCGGAGGCACTGGCTTTTTATGCCGGGAGGATTCGGAGCACTATTGCTGACTTTAAAAAATGTGGAAAGGAAGAAAGTTCCAGAGAATCTTTGTCGTTGGAGGCACTAGTGACCGAGTTCAAGAGTAAGGAATTTTTCGACAGCAGCCTTCGATACAATGAGCTAGGGAAACTGCAGTTAATTGAGAACAAGATTCAATTTTGTCTCCAGCTGAGGGACATGGAGATTAATTTTTTGGGACGGGAAAGCAAGTCAGTGTCTTTCAATGAAATTGTTACGCGGCATTGCGAGGGCGACACTCGCCTTTACTTTTTGTACTATCACCCGACTTGGCCAAGGGACCATGGAGATTTGTGGCGGGAGACCTTTTCCTTTTTCTGTGGTGAGCTTCGGAGAAGGACACATCCTGCTCAGAAATTGTACGTGGTCAATTGCGAGTTTTCGTATCCTCACTCAGAGCAAGTCACAAAGCCAGTCATCCATGAGTACAGGAAAGGGAAGCTGACCTGTCACAACGTAGTGGACACCAGAATTGACGAAGAAGTCACTTTACAGATGCGGATGACTCAACTTGAGGGTAATTTGCCTAGTTTGCTTATTCATGATCATACTTTAGTCACCATAATGCGTAAGAATTAAGAAAGCCAGATGTCAGATTATAATAAAATTACTTATGAGACAAAGGCGTTATTCTTTTCCATTGAGGCTTACTAAAATTTAACCCACTACAAATTCAAAATTATGTATATACTCGAAGTACACGTACTCGAACCAAAAACTCAACGCCATGATTCCTAGGCCTTCACTGGAAATAACTACTCTTTGAAGGCCAGTGCAGTGGCGGAATAAACAGATACATAGTAATAATTAGGTAATCAAGTAAATAATTATGGGATTTTAAAATAAGTAATTTTGGTCACTGAAATAAAAGTAATATTACATAACTGTTACAGTAAAAGCCACTATATCAGTTGTACCATATTTAAAATCCTTGGCAAATTCGATGAATATAAAACAAGTGACCGGAAAAAGCTGAATTTAAAGTATTAATTCACTTTGATTTTTGAATTTTAAAAAGTAGCACAATAAGGTACTACTAAAGTTAGTGTAAATGCAAATTAACATACATAAAAGTAATTTGAAAAATAAATTGCTTGAGTATAAAGTCACATTTCCTAAACTCATAGCAATACTGCTACTTACGATTAGGACCGCCTGGGCACTGTCAAATTAGCCTATCAAGCCAAACGGTTTATAAAAATAAATGTATTTACAAATAGAATTGTATCATTGACACAATAATCAACTTTCTGCTAGTATCGTTTCTAATAGATGCATAAAAGTAGTCAAAAATCTGTTTACATGGGTCATTTTCTGAAAGTGGGTTGCAAACGCTATAACCGAGAAATACGTCATGTTCTTTTAAAAATCAACAATAATTTTCTCAAACAACCCTGCGTCAGATTAGTGCCCTTACTTGTATAATTGTACTTTCGTCTGCACATCTCTGCTCTAAAACAGACTAAATGGGGTGACAATGATTTTGACGGAATGTTCAGATCATCGGAGACATGTATCTGCAAAATAACAGGGACTGCGTGGGTTACTTATTATTCCCAAGTTCGAGTTAAGAATCGAACTCATGACCTTCCGAATGAAATTCGAGCCCATAGTTTTGAGTTTGTGGTTTCGAGTACATGAATTCGAGTTGGTGGTTCGAGTTGATGGTTTCGAGTATGTGGTTTCGAGTAGAAAGTCTTCGAGTACGTGACGGGCAATCAGATCTGAGATTGATGGTTCTTGTCCATTTCACCCGAATTAATGATTTTAACATATTCTTTAGTAATACGACGAGAGACATGTATAACTTTTTGTGGAAGTCCTTGAAATCTTTAACCACCAACTGCTATTAAAATTGAAATTATTCTTTTTTTTTTGTGCAAAAGTTTTAATTTGTTTTATTTGTATCAAATGGATAATATGCAAAACAAACATGATGTCATTTTGTGTTTTCTTCTATTCTACAGGTAAAATCCATGCAATGATGAAAGAAGGATTAAAACTATCCGAATCAAGGATTACAAATCTTGAAAGTAAATGATTAAAACGATAAAGAAAGTATTTCTGTGAAATAAAGCTAGAACTTAAGCTAACACATATTTTGGTACTTTATTTGTAGTACGGAACTAACAATAAGTCTCTGTCCGTTAAATTATTTTAGAAGCAGTTTACAAGAATTTGTCCTACGCCGCCTGCGCCCAACTGGAGGATAAACTAAAGAGTGTGCAGACTATCGAAATGTTAATTAATGAAGCTAAAAATGATCCTTCATATGATGTATCCAAACTAGGAAGGTTGCTCATTCAAGTTCAAAATTCAATAAACATTTTAGAAAATGCTGAGTCCATTCGACTTCCAGATTCACAGAAGGATCTATTAGGAAAATTACTAGAAGACCCGGAACTTTTCGCATTCGCACAAGAATTACAGCGCAATGGACGCATTACGGATGCGTTGACTCTTTTTGAAATAATTCATGCGAGTCAAGGAGTTAGTTTGCCATCCGATGACGCTAACGGCCTGCCTGCACTCTTCCACATTGCACGAAATCACTTGCTCCGAGAAGACTTTAGCCAAGCCCTTCCTCTGCTAAGAGTTTCTCATCAGCACTTGATGAGTAGCTTGGGCCCCGACCACAAGGACACGGCCCGCGTGGAGTACTACATTGGATTTGCACTCCAAAATCTTGGGCGTTATAAGGAAGCACGGAGCATTTATAAGATAGTTCATCAAAAGGACATTCACAACTACGATGGTTTGACTGCTCAAACGATGGAAGCCAAGCAAAATCTTGACTTTGTCATTGGAATAATT
This sequence comes from Dicyrtoma fusca, assembly GCA_034695205.1. Lineage (NCBI taxonomy): Eukaryota > Metazoa > Arthropoda > Collembola > Symphypleona > Dicyrtomidae > Dicyrtoma > Dicyrtoma fusca. The sequence continues at coordinate 6,724 of JAQFZC010007525.1, read as the reverse complement.
GGGCCCAATTAGACTTCAATCAGTATTCATGTATTTAAAATAACATCTCCAATAAGGCTCATTAAATACGCGAACAATAACAAAGCCAAGAGCAAGCCACCCGCGGATTACAATTTTAGCTTTGAAGATAACTCATTCATTATTGTTTCCTATTGTTTACTATAAGACCTTTAAGTATGAGTAACTAAATAACGGAATTGAACCTTCTCACGTCAACCACTGCACTCAAATGTATTAGATTAAGTAAACGTTAAAGGATTATAGGAAAGTAAGTTACCGGAAAAAATGTTTCCAAAAAAGTATAACGATGAAATTGTTCCCAAGCTCTAATTAGAAAGAGATTTTCCCAAGTGCGATAACAGATATCAGCGTGGGTAACATAAAAATTGGGTTTTCATTGTATTTTGTCGAGTAATATCCCCTGAATTACCCAAGACCATAGTGACTGCCTGACGAGTTACAGTATAAAATTGAAAACATGGGGCTACATTTTTGCTATTGCACCGTAAAAACATATCATTGTAATTTTCAAAGTAGTATTTACCGTACATATGTGACGCAAGTAGCCTCATTGGTAGTGGAAGCATTTTTAATTTCATTTATTCATTCAACAATAATAATTCTTTCTGTTTCATTGGGACGATGACTATGCTGAACGCTGATTCCTGGAACCTGAAAACAATTGACGGTTTTCGTTTGCCTTCGGATTGCAAAATCAGGATTTCCGTGGTTTTATATTGTACAATTAAAAACAACGCGGACTCTTTAAAACCTGCCAGTAGCGAGTACAGGCAACTGAGTGGCACCTATACACGGAGCACAAAAACATTGATTAAAATTATATTTATATGTTTTTTCGTGGTATGCAATAAATGAAATGTAGAAGGAGGTTTAAAATTTTATATCGTAACTCTTCCAGCAGTAACTATGTACGGTGTTAATTATTTCGGGTGTGATTACACGACCAAATATAGCGAAAACCTATTTTGATGTTACCCACACATACCTATATATGTATATCGGCTTTCGCACTTGGGAATATTTTTTCCAACTTGGAGCTTGGTAATAGTTTTTCATCGTCCGGTTTTTTTGGAACATTTGTTGCTGGAATCGTAGAAGTCATAGATGTAACCATCTTTTAAGTAGCTAGATAAACAAGATTAAAGTCGGACTAGACTGTAAATACACACATATAGAAAAAAATACAATTAGACGTCCTAAAATGTCGCATGTTAAGACTAAATATGTTAAGTGATAAAACAAAAGGAGCTTAAAAAAAAATTAAGAGTTTAAAACGGACAATTTCAAATCACAGCTTACTTCATAATTTAAAATAGTAATTTACTAGCAGCTCCTGATAAAATTTGTGAAGGGACTTGCTACTGCTTCTTTATCTCCCAACCCTAAAAAATAAGGAAACAACAAAAGTAAAACAAATAAGGATGGAATCCAATAGCTTTGCAAATTCTTGTAGGTTCCATCATTTTCCTGAAGTAATTTCGGATGAAGTTACACTCCTTATTAGTTAGGAAGTACTCTCCCCTGAGGCATAACGCCTATGGAAGGATTGCATAGATTTATTAACAATTCATAGTTTATAGTTTGGCAGATAGTGGAATTTAAATCACTACAGGTATAAGAGATATAGATATATGTATTTGAGGTATTACAGATATTGGAGATCCAGTTGAGCATGTCAGTATTTTGCGTAGGACAAAATTTACTCTATTAGCTTCTATTCTAGTCATTTGTATTACATAATTGTGTAAGGATTACAAATACTTACGATAAGGTATATATTACCAGAGAGCGCATAATTGTATGCAATAGTTTAAAGCTTAATCGACATTTTAATGTAAAAGTGATTGTTACATTTATAGTTGTATGATACACGAAGTAATTAATAAATAATGGCGGCTACTAAGCTACTTGTTTGACTACTTAGCTAATATTTATAGCTACAGGCAGGATATGATTTAACATTTATTTACCAGGATATTTTTTGTTCGTATCCCCGTGTACAGGGTGTTTAGTAGTATTAATTCAGTTATCACGTTCAGGATATTCAAGTTTTTGTACGTTGTGTCGTCGTCAGAGCTTATTTTATTGTAGTTAGTAAGGACCCTGTGATGTTTTACATTAAAGGGCTTATTGCTGAGGGGTATTTAGTACCTAATTAGATGGATAATTGATAATTTTGAAATCGATATCACAAGTGTACGCTTGCTGACTATTATTCAGGATTGTAGTTAGCTTTGTTCAATTAATTTGTGATTTTAGGCCGAAAAATAGTTGCTTTAATTTGCAGGCTTTGATCACAAGCTGCCTGAAAATTTTTAGATCCTTGGTAGTTCGAACGTTATCAGTGTAGATCCGGTTTGTAACTACAACAAAACGCAGTGTTGACGTTTTTGTCCAGATATTCACTCTGTCGTTGACGTTAGTTCTAAAAAAAATTGGTCGGTTTCAATCATTTTGATGTATTCTAATTCCTATTGATTTCTTGTGTATGAAATGCGTTATACTTAATATATTCATTAGGTTTAAAATTCCGGTGTAACGTTCCAAATTGTTCACTTGCACAATCACGAACGCCATCTATGAAAGTATATTTTTTGTTGTCATTTCCAGCCTTCCATTCTCATGTTTCATTCACCTTAACACATTCTTGTGTTATGGGTTGTGTCACTGCTTTGACAGGTAGTTTGGTTGGGTTTGGACATCTACGCTGGCAACCATGTTCGTTTTCGAAATTTCTAGCCTTTTCTCTATTTTTGCAGTCGTTTCCTGTGCCTTATGATGTTTCGTATTTGTTATTGTTATTTAATTTTTGGCAGCCGTTTGCAAACTAGCTTGATAATGGATAATGCTTTAGTTTTTAACTCGAAAAGTGTTTTTCTAATTGTAGAAATACCACTCCTTAATATCAAAAGTCCTACATTCAAATAGGTGTAGTCTATTGCAAAAACGTTTGCACTGCTTATGAGACTACAATTAAACATATTTTGTGGTGGTATTTTGAATGCGCTTCATAATTGAACTGAATAAAGTCCTACCCAAATTAACAAGCTTAATACCTGTTTTAAAATTTGCCTCGTCAGTTACATGGAGTGTAATAATAGTATAAATCAGTAAGGTTGGATAAGCTGAATCCATCATCTATCCATTTCCCTGAGATTTTATCCTCTCCACCGTGCGAAATTCTCTAGTTTCCAATAAGTTAACCGTTTTAGTTAGTAATACGATTGGCAATGTTACGCCATTGATTCAATTTGCATTTCAAAACTATGAGTTTAACACGAAATATTGGGGAGTATTCTTTTGTTGTGCTACCTGCTTACATTTTAAACGAACAAAATCTGCCTGCATTATCTCTTTTGCGGATTGCATTTAACACATTATGTATCATTTAACTGGGGATGCTCGTATTATCTTTCTTGTACTCATTTTAACAACTTAGGCATGCTTCCGGGAGTTTTTATATAGTTTTTGTTGTTACAGATGAGATCAAATTAATAATTGCATCATTAATCACCATTAGAGATTACAAACACTGAAACAAAAAATGAACGGACTAAATTCAAACCCGTTAACAATTTTGAGTCCAATTATAGCCGAAGCTGGTTAGGTATTCTTATAGATATCTACAACGGATTTGATCTAGCTCGGAAGTAACTATAGCTTGCAAATGAATAAATATATACATTATTACCTCAACTGCTGACATATGCATCATAGATAAAATATATTAAAGTACGCTCAGCTTTTAGCGTAGCATTCTTTTCCTGACAGGTAGTAATGTAAAAATGTAACCATGTCAACGACTAGATGGGATTGGAAATTAAAATGGTTTTATTCCTCAAAAAATCTAGGAAAGAAATATGGCAACACCGAGTTCTGATTCTGTAGAAAATTCAACCTCAGAAAGAAGTACTGAGCCGCTGAAGGACATTAACATTCTACTCTTGGGAGAGACCGGCGTGGGGAAGTCGACTTGGATCAACGGAATTGCCAATTACTTGACCTATGAAACCTTGGAGGAGGCAATCGAAAACGAGGTCGTTGTTCTCATCCCGTCCCAGTTCACAATGACCAACGACAACTACGAACAAATCACGATCCCAATTGGGACCAAGGACCCCAATGAGGTCCACGTGACGGGCCAGTCAGCCACTCAGTATCCCCACACGTACAGCTTCAAAACGGCCCAGTTCAACATCCGGATCATCGACACCCCCGGGATCGGGGACACTCGGGGCATTGACCAGGACAAGGCCAACTTCCAGTACATCATGAACCACTTGTCCTACATGGACGTCATTCATGGGATTTGCATTCTACTCAAGCCCAACAATTCTCGGCTGGGCGTATCATTCAGGTTCTGCATCCAGGAGCTTCTCACCCAGCTGCATCGGGATGCGGCTCAGAACATTTCGTTCTGCTTCACCAACGCTCGTTCCACATTCTATCGGCCCGGGGACACGCTAGGCTCCTTGCAGGCTCTCCTCACAGAAAATAACGCCCTCTCCACACAAATTCCTCTTGAGAAAAAGACCATCTACTGCCTGGACAACGAGGCCTTCCGCTTTTTAGCCGCTGTCAAAGCGGGACAGAACTTTGAAGAACATGAGCAGGCAAACTTTTCCAAGAGCTGGGAGACCTCCGTGAAGGAAACGGCTCGACTACTAAACTACGTCCAAGCGCTCAATCCACATCCCACCAGAAACACAGTCACGCTCAACGCCACCCGACAAACAATCATTCAGCTGTCCAAGCCCCTCGCGGAAGTGTCCCAAACCATACAGACGAATATTACCATCATTGACGACACGAAGAAGGAACTGGAAGGCCTGGATTCCACGGAGCAGGACTTAAGGGGAAAATTGACACTGAAGCAAGCTGACCTGGAGCGGGAAGAACTCGACTACCCGCGCACCGTCTGCACAGACCCCAGCTGCACGGAGAAGCTCTCCATGCACACAACTAGTGACCAAAAGGAGATCTACCAGATCAACTACAAGCGAGTCTGTCATGACCACTGTCGCCTGAACGGCATTGGAAAGAATGAGCTCAACTGCGCCGGGCTCATGAAATGTACCGCCATGTCCAACGGCAAATGCAAGCGTTGCAACCACGGATATGAGAAGCACATGCACATCACCTACAGCACCCGCCAAGTCCTGAAGGACGTCATTGACGTCAGCATTGAGAGGCAACTACATACCACCGCAGGCAGAATCAAAGCCACCAAAACCGCCATTGCCAAGTTTGAGAAACGCAAGTGCGACCTCCAAGGTGAGCAGATGGTCATCAACAGAACGACGGCCAAGTACGCCGTCTTCCTCAAAGAGAACTCCATCACGCCCTACAACAATGCCATCATTACCTACATGGATTATCTCATCAAACTGGAGGAAGATAAGGAGAAACAGGGAGGGGCGAATTCCATGCTGGAAAAGCTCAAGGAACAAAAGAAGGTGTACGAGCAAGAAGATCGAGCAAATATTGTTGAAAAGTCTTCGCGAGACCCCTCAGGAAGGTCACATTTCCTTGGATGCTATCCAAGAGTCATTTAAAAACTTAGTTAGCCTCCCAATCTACGGTAAGACCATTCAAGGCTTTATGGACACTACTAAGTCCGACAAAATATCGCATAGGGAAATAGTTTGTGAAGCGCCTCCGTCCAAACGAAAAGGGAGGAATGGAACCTCACTTGGTGCCCTCGTCAATTCGGGTAACACAATCCTACTTTCACGTTCAAGTTATTATTGAAGTAAAACTGATGAGATATTACACAAACGTTTAATTATTAGATTAACAAAAAACTTCGTCCCACATTTAAAAATTTTCAAAACCCGACTTTCAAAACAACATTGCAATCAGCCAGTCATATATATTCAGAAGAGAATTGTAGTGTACCTTTTTAAAGCTACTATATGTAGGATCTTTCAGTAACCGTCTCAATTTATAATCTATCATATGTTCTGATCTTTACAGCTGCTAAAGCTGTAACTACCGCTTTCAAGAAAATTGGAAGTTAGCTTCATCCCCCTGCTGTTTACTACTTGCAGTACCCGGAAGGTTGCTTCTACACCAACATCTTCTTAAAAATGGAATAAAATTCTTGTTTAAAAAATTACAGACCTTGAATAAGCACTGCCTGTGGGGAAGATCACACGTTATCAAATCACAAATAAAATAAATACAATCCCAATAAAATGATACACATTAATCCAAGCTATCTAACCGAATGTAATTGGACCTTGATTTATATACATGATTTGTTGATTTAAGTTTAAATACATTAATAAATATTCAGTTAATTATGAAAACATGCTTCAATCATTTTCATCATGAAGTTGAGCATCCGAGGGTAGGCCAAAAGCACTATATATATTTAAGCATTCATATTTGGTTGTAAAACACGAACTAAATTAAATTCAATTTTATTACGAGAATCCCGAAACCCCTAGTACAACGTCAAAATAATTACATTTAAGAAATTAACAAGTTAGTAATTATATTTTACAAACTTCAATTAAACTGTCAACATGATTTTAGTAGCTGACGGAATGGGAGCGGACGAGGACCAACTCCAAATTCCAGCACTGGGCCGTAGTGGGCATCTCGGTTTTCTGTACGACGCCAGAACGGAAACCTTCCAAGGGTCAATTTTCAAAGAAGCGATTGATGAAAAGTTGGTTCAAGAGTTCCAGAAGCCCTA
>JAQFZC010007524.1:0-11111 GCA_034695205.1 Dicyrtoma fusca | reverse complement strand
GGTCGTTCCTCAGTTCTGCACACAATACATTTTCTGCATATAAAATTCATCGGAGGTACTTCCAATGGCACTGGCACTGGCTGGTCTATGTATACTACCCTACCTTCAAGTGTAATTTAGACAGTAGACCGTAGAGACACTGCCACTACACCAGCCATGGGCTATATCATATAGAGCTGAGGAGCCCTGCAAATGTGACTGGGGTGGTCAATCATACATTTTTAGAAGGTCACGAATGAATTGGATGTTTTTTAAACAAGTGAAAAAGGAGATAACATCATTTTGAAAAGGGGGAAAACATGACAGTAGGCTCTTTTAAAACAGTAAAACATGAAAAACTGTATTTTGAAAAGGTGTAAACTTTTAAACTAGGCTCTTTCAAAGCAGTAAAGCGAGATAATACCATTTTTAAAAGGTGTAAAACATGATACAAGGCTCTTCCAGAACAATATAACAAGGTAAATACATTTTTGAAAATGTGTAAAACATGATAAAAGCCTCTTTCAAAACAGTAAAATATGGAAACCACATTTTGACAAGGTGTAAAACATTGATTCTAGACTCTTTCAAAACAGTAAAACATGGAAATTTCATTTTTTGAAAAGGTGTAAAACTTGACAGTAGGCTCTTTAAAAGGAGTAAAACGAGATAACAACGTTTTAAAAAGGTGTAAAATATATAATACTAGGTTCTTTCAAAACAGTAAAATACGATACCCACACTTTGTAAAGGTGCAAATCTAGATATTACTCACGTACGTAAAAGTAAAACAGTGAAACTACTGTGTTAAACCTATTAGAACATAGTACAGCACTTTTTCAAAAAAGGTATTAACGTTTCAAAACCCTTCGTCTATTGAGAAATTCTTAACTCGACTTATCTAGCCAGTTAATAAATTCGTCCATTTAATGACGTAATATTTGTAAGGACCCTCGAGCTATGCTATACCCATCCTATAGCTTTAGAAGCCACATAGCCAAGCTAGGTATATAGCACGTTACTAACAGTACCAGTACTCACATAACCCATGTCTTTTCATTTCATTTCATTTTTTTTGTGTGCTGTTGAGAATTGTTCCCGTTTGAGTACACACGGGCTACCCCAGGCGAAAGCTCTTCTACAAGCGAAGTTAAACACTTGACTAACTGCACCATCCCATACGACGATACGATTATACGATCCTTTCCTATCCTATTGCCTAGGCTATACCTATAGTCTATAGGTATAGCCCCACTCCACATTATGATATACCTACGTACTTTCTCCGTCCTTTCCCTCAACTTTTGAATTGGATCGATACCTGCTTCCCTAGCTAACCAAACAGAAAACAGAAACAGCCAGTCAGCCAGCTAGGCAGCCATGCAGGCAGCTACCAGTACCAGGCCAGCCATAGATTCTAGATTCTACAGTATTTCTAGAATTCTATGTACCTACTACCAAGGTAGGCCTGTCTGTCCTATCTATCACTATAACAATAGAACGCCAGTCAAATTTCAAATAGGCAGCCCAGAAGCCGAGGCTATAGCGTCTAGCTTTCACCAATCCCGTACCATAGGTACTAGGCACACACATAATCCACTTTCCCGTCCATTGAGCGTAACAACAACAAACCTAAATTTTTTTTTACTGAAAAAAAAAATTCCGAATACACAAAATTCACGAGATTCACTTGCTTCCCTTCCCTGCTAGGACCACTCGAAATAGCCAGCTAAATAGCTTTAACTAGAGCTACTCTTTATGCCCAATACTTTCTCTTATACTTTCTCTGAGTTACATGTACCTATATATACTGAAACTATGCCCATAAAACTTGGACTGGTATTGATACTGATATTGGCATTGTAATAGTAGTAGTGGTGAAAGCAATTTTGTACTCGATTGCAAAAACTGCCAACTGCGGCCACAACTGATTGTAGAACTAGTTTTGGTTGGGTAGCCATTGCAATACTTTTTCAGGTAATTTATAATATTCTAGGTTAATAGAAACTCTAGCTTTAGGCTAAAGTTGTAAGGGAGCTTTCCAATTATGACGGTCGTCATAGAAACCGATATTTTAGTGCGTGTAGCGTGTTTAACATCTTCAATTTTTTAATAAATGAACTTTTAGAAAAGGTTGATTTTTATGCTGTTTTACACCTTTTTGCTTTAATAGTTTAATATTGCAACTTTCTCTTTTTTAAAAAACGGAAATTTATTGCTTTTACCTTTGTACGTACGACGAATCCAATTATTGAAGCTTTTAGCTCGTTGAAATAGAGAATAGAGACGCCTTATGGCTTTTGAAAGAACTCGGATGACCTGTTTGCGCCTTTTAAAAATGTACAATTCACTGTTTGCACTTTTGAAAAGGCTAATTTATTACTGTTATACCTTTTCAAAAAGATAAAACAGAGACTCGCCTTCTTTGAAAATCGCTTGTTGTTATTATTTGCACTTTTTTAGACACATGTATTATTGTACACCGTTTCAAGTCTGACAAGTTTGAAAGAAAGCAAATCTGCTATCTTTTCAAGCAACTTTCTAAGCCGTCATATTTGTAAGGCTCTAACTAGCAAGGGGAAGTATCCAGCTGTAAAATGCGGGCACCAATGCATATTATTACCTAGAAAAAACTATGCGAGTCAATGCATTGTATTCATACTTTCGCTAGAATATACTTTCACTATATAGCAGACGTATAGCCATGCTACTATGCTGCTAGTAAGTAGCTTATAGTACAAAAGGGAAATAGGACAGGGGCAGAAAATGTAATATCTACACAGTGGGTTTTTTACATGAGTGTCTGACGAGTACAGTGGGTTCCCCGAATCAAGATCGAAATTTCCCTCCCAATTTCGAACCCAATGCTTTCCCCTCTGCTCCTGCAAAAGCCCTGCCTTTCTATTCCAACAACGTAATGACAATGCAAGGGAAGGAATGGCCACAGAGAAAGAAGGGGGAAAGCAGGCAGTGGTAGCAGCAGCAGCAGCAGAAATGACGGGAAAGCCAGACGATACGAAACGATAGCCAACGGACTAACTATGAGTCACACATTCCCTTTATAGATATAGGTATAGCTATATAGCTATAGCCAATCCGATATAGCTATAGCTGACAGCTCTGTCTGTCCCATATAGTAAAATATATTATCTATTCCACAGCCATACTATCACTATCCCCATTTTCATGGCTCATCATTTCTACTTCCCACTTTCTACTTTGTACTTTCTACCCTCTACTTCTGTGTACCCATGTACGTAGAAGCACAGGGAATATTTTATGCTGGGAATATTTATACATAAAATACATACTGGGTCTTTCAAAATTGACGTCATACTTTCATTTAAGCTGGAGAAAGTAGCTTTTGAACTATCGAAATGGCTGGCTGAAATTAGACTTAGTGAAAACATAATAAATACGCATTCAAAAAATGCAAAGCACATTAGTATTAATATTTACAAAACGTGTCAACACGATAATTAAAAAATTAGAAAGTACACAGCTATATTAGGCTTCTAAAAAAGTGCAAAATGTGAACGTTAATGATTAAAAAAGATGATACTACGTCGGCAATGTTTTAGAAAATGTCCAAGCAGTATTTCTGACTATTTAAAAAATGCAAAATGTTAAATTAGCACATACAAAGTTCGAAAATATAAAATCTTGACATTTAAAACGTTTCAGAAGGACATTTATAAATTTTTTAATCATTGTCAAAAAGTGAAAGTAGGCTTCTTAAAAGACGAGAGAAAAACACGATAATGATATTACAATACCAAAAAAGTGCAAAGTGCGATATTTAAACCTTTTATAAATGAAAAGTGCAGAGAATATTGGTACAGGGTAATATATAAAAGATCCCAGGGAAGGTCCTTCATCTATCACATTATCATTATATAAGATGCATTCAAGTCTTTCCTTCTTTCTTGGCTAAGCTGCTGCTTTCTGCCTCCCCATCTTCCCACACATTTCTCCCTCCAACTCACTCTACATAGTTTACTTTCACTCACAGTCAATGCAATGGTAATAAACGTAAAGTATTCTCATTAAGTCTTCCCATAAAGAGATGAGTATGTATACACATCACTGACTGCCTGTCTGTCTGCCCGTTCTTCGGGGCTCCATTGCATTACCCAACCAATGCAATCATAGGCTGTCCGTATGTACCTACTGCCTATAGTGTTTAGGGAACGTATAGGGGAAAGTCGAGCCGAACTAGTAAGATCTACTGCCACTGGAAGTCCAGGCTGCATGAATTCAATTTATTAAATGAGCTTGACATTTCCCATAAATAGCCCGAGAGAAAGCGGAGCATTGGATCCAAAGATCTAGAGAAAGTCTAGAGTTCCAGAGTCATGGGGCCGGGAGTCAATGATAGGAGCTCGACTAGCCTCATTCCATAGTATATCAGTATGGTGTAGCAGCTATACTGATATAGCTATATATACTGGCATTTGGCTATAGATAAAGTCCAGTCCAGAGCCAGGGGCGATGCAAATGTGACTTTCGACTTTCACTTGTCATAAAAAAGGTGGAAGGGAAAGTGACGTAGTAACTGAAATGGCCCCATCGGCTACTAGCCACCTATGTAACTATACCTATGTATATAGCCACCTACCAATAGATATAGACTATATACACACCGCTAAAATTTATGTGAGGTTCTTTTTCCCGGCGCTTTCCCTTCACGACGAAAGTATCGGTCGGTCAAGTTCAAACATTTTCTTATTCATTCTGCTTCCATAGAACGACGAAGGCGACTGCTGGCTACAGTACAGTGGCTGCTTTCTCCACAAAATCTGTACGCAGCAGATTTATAGGCGAAATTTATGCCCACGCCAACCGATATGTATGGATATACCTATAGGCATTTACCTATAGGCACGTACCTATAGGCACCCACCACCCTATAATTCCTGCCCGACACACACGCATGCTTGTAAAATGTCAAGAGAGCCCCCCGTCTGTCATTTTATATACGATCCATAATTCTCTATGACGTACTTTCCCGCAACCAAAATACCAAATTACACGAGAAAAAATGACAAAAAAAAACTACCAGCCGCGACCCACCAGTCACAGTCACCCTCTTTCAGGCTCATTTCTCTATGAAATATTTTTCCATCAATGATGAATGCAATGCAAAGGTGAGTGGTCAACTTTAGCCTTTAGCACACAGACACACACAAACAGAATTTGACAAAGACAAAAGATCCCTTTTAAAATCCCCGTGTCAACAAGGCTGCCATGGCAAATATTGACGCTGCCACTGGATTGTAATGGTGGCTTTTTAAACTTTAATTTTTGGACAAATTGCAAACAGAAGGAGGTCACATATCACTTTCGTGTAGTAGCTGTGTCGTAATTTCTGTAAGGTTCCCAACTTGGCAAAAGAAACTAATCCGACGCTACCCCTACGCTCACATTCACAGAAAGAATATGCAAATTATTTCAAACTAAAAATGTTATGCACATATTTAATTTCAATTATTTTGACGTTGAGTTACCCATATGCTTTCCATATTGATGCTAAACTTAATCAATTTTTAACCTATTTGCCCATGAGTCATGAATTGATGAATTAGTGAATAAAAAATCCCAAAAAAATTCAGTTTTACAAAATTGTGTTACATACCTGATTAACGAGTCCAGCATTTTACAATTGCGCACATGAAAGGAAAAAAAGAACAAACAATTCGATAATTAGTACAAAGACATTTAGAATTTAGTATGATTATTTGGTACGAATGTGCGTACAAACTATAACTATAGCCAGTATATCTATAGATATACCTATAGTAAATATGTATGTATGTAATAGACAGTTACATAGATGATAGTGTTCCATTGAAACTAAAGTGCTTCTCTAAATTTGAATTCTTGGAATTATAACAGCGACTTAATCAGCTTACACAAGTTTATCTCATCAAAAATTAAACTTTCCAGTGAAAGCAGCTGGGACTTGTGTGTCGGGATTATAGACGCTATCAAACTTGATAGTTGAGCACTTTTTAAGCATCATCGTTATACAGCCGTCCTAGAATCCTAGAATTCTAGAATTTAGAATAACTATCATACTACTACTGCGACAGAGCCTTCTTGTCACGTTCCATCAATTTAAATTCTAGAAACAGCATTCCCCTCGTGTTTAAAACGTAAAATCTATATCTAATTTTAAAACCACTGAAACACGGCTTAAGCTTGCAAAATTTTACGCAAGTTTTATACACTTTTATTTTCCGCCATGAAAATGAAAAGTAAAACTAAAAGTGAAAGTGAAAGTCTAAAAACTTTTTCCCCAAATAATAACCAAGGCTCGAATTCGACTATAAATTATCAGTAAAACTTGTTCTGAGCATAAAATTAAAATTCGACTATATGACTATACTGATTTAGTGCTGTATAGACACAAATTATTATATTTTTAATCATTTCTTATATTTGCCTCCCAATTAAGAGCTTAAAGTAAATTATAAATAATTTATTGCATAACGAACAAACTTGGTTCGTTCGTCATTCACTCATTAGCCAACAAAGGGGAAACTCTGATGAATCTTTTCTCGAAAAAAAAGGAAAAGAAGGAAAGCAATGGCGAATACAAATACAATTTCGGGACGAATCTCTGTATGAATAAGTCTACCGAGACTTTGTCATTTAATGAAGATGTTTTCTTATTATTTGTGTTTGCGTGTGTTTTGAGTGTCTGACAAAGACAGCAACTGCGTCGGTCGTCAGTGACTCAAGACGTCAAGAGAGTCGACAGAAAAAATTAATAACTGATCAAAGAGAAAGTCAAAGCCAAGATCGAGGAGCAATTTCTCTGGAGGCTTATTTTAATATAGACGCTTTCTAATTTTATATAAGATATAGTCAACGGAAACCAAGATGCTTACAAGCTACGCGTATACAGTGAAAAAACAGGGGCATGGCAAATATTACGTTACAAAACAATGCTTACACTTTTTAAAGCAACGAAAAAGAACGTTTGTGCTCCTTTAGGATAATGGAAAAAGATATTTACACTTTTATAAAATAGTACAACTTGGTATTTAGTAGCTACACTGTTTGAAAATAGTAAAAGATTGGAGCCTACATCGTAAGAAGCAATAATTTCGCGTCCCCAAACTATCTGTAGAAATTGGAAAAAGCGAAATACAACACATAATTATGTAAGTACCTTCCAATTTCTCGTACACTAAGCAATACTCATATCTCCCATAAATACAAAATAAGGCATCTATAGAATCCACAAAATATATTTCCTATGCCCTATGCAGATATACCGTAGTTGAAGAAGCATTTTGACGTCAGCCCAGTTCCCTTTTAAAAGCATTGTGTCGCAAGTACGACGTCGTTTTGACGGAAGTCCCAACAGCAAAATGAAAAAATGGTACATATTTGTGATTTTCAAAAACAGTAAAATTGGTATTTAACCTTTTTAAAATGACCAAACTACTCCTAACGCTTTTTAAACAACAGTAAAATTGAAATTTGCACTTTCGGAATCAGTAAAGCTACTATTTAGTGTTATTTGCGTTTTTCAAAAAAAGGTATAACTGCTATTAACATATTTCAAAAATAGTGGAAATGGTATTAACACTTAAATGGTAAAACCGCAATCAGAGAAACGAAATGATTGTAGGACTAGCGCCCAATAATGAGATCAAAGTGACGCTGAATCTAAGCCACAATGCTTCTTAAACCACGCTGTATCTGTGTAGGCCTGTGCCAAGTCAAAAAATGTTTGGCGAACCCGTCATATTAAGGGAAAGTGGGAAAGAATGTGAATGTGTGAAGGATGATAAACAACTTTTTCTCCCTTCGGTCTGAGCATTGAAATGCGACGGCAGACGACTTTCTCCAAAACTATATCCCATCCTAGAATATATAGTATAGCATATAGGCATAGCTACTGTATAGGAAGGTGCTTTCACTAAATCTAAATTCCTTGCTATATACTATATACCTAGCTGTACCTAGGTATATATCCATAGGCATAGGCACCTATATTCTTCCTCTACTTTCTCCACTTTCTTTCCCTCTTGCAGTACAAACAAAAGCTGATTGTGCCTGAAACTATCAACTATAGGAAGTCGGGTGTCTAGAACACATTTCTAGAGTTCTAGGAGTTCTAGAATTCTAGAACACTAGAATTCTTAGGAGATCGAGTAGGACTGAAGGAGTGTCATAAGTGAGATTCCCAATCGACCCATCACAATTCTACTCGCACTTAAGCTTTTTTTTATTTTTGTTTTTTTTCTCTTCTTTGTCTTTTATTTTCCTCACTACATCTTCCTTCCAGTAACAGCCGTCAGTCACTCAATCAGATACGCCCTTTTGCATTTATATAATTACACCCGTCTGGATTGAATTCTGTGCATTTGCAACCTGCAAAAAAGCGTATCTAAGTCCATATTTCCCCGTGAAAAATAGCCCATCATTGCACTGCAGTCGCAATTTCCAGCCATCGAATTAATAGAAGAAAAAAGGGAAAATTCCTAACCACACCAAAGACCTTTGGAATGGGAAAGTACGGCATTCCAATGCGGAATAAATGGATGGTGGCTTGGCTATGGCTTTGGCTTTGGCTTTCACTTTGGCTTTCACTTTGGCCCTGGGTGTGGTTTCCACTACTGGCACTGGCACTGTCGTGAGGTAGATGATTATAGTTTTTTTTTAGTTTTTTGTGTGCACTATACAGATCACATGATTCTGATTTCTCTGTCACCCTTTCCCTGTCGGATGTCCAAATATTTACCACGTCGCGTCGTAAAACTTCTCACTCACACTTCCAATTCCCAACACTAGGACCAGAACTTTCTCTCCAAGTGAAGAAACCGCCAACCAACACACAAAAACCAAACCCCACCGGTAAGAAACCAACCAACGAAGAAAGACGAAAGTCTGAAACCAAATTCGGTGAAAGTACACACTGAATCTATAGAATACTTAAAAATCTTAAAGGTGAAAGTTGTTTTAAAATCATACTTTAATTTAGTAAATAGAGTATTAGCTATTAAAAGGATTATCCTAGGATTCTAGATTCAACTTTCTAGGCCCGACTTTCACTTCCTTTTTCCAATGGCTTTGCCTTTAGCTTTAGAATTGGCAATAACTTTCTCCGAAAAAAACATGCATTTAATGTTCTAAGCCAGAGAAGAGCAGAAATAAACTCTTTAAATCCCTTTGGCTTGAGAAATCCAAAAACAAAGCTTTAATCAACTCCAAAGAACAAATATGAATAAAGAAGAAAGAAATAATCGAAACACTTTCACTTTTGTATGAACTACGAACCTGCCAACACGTACATAAAAGACCAATCAGAAGAACAGATGAGATCAAACGAGAAAGGAAATTGTCTATATTTATTTTTAAAAAGAAAGTTGAAAAGTAAATCTTGACTTGGACTGCATGTACACAGCTTGGATTTATAAATTTAAAAAGTAGATTATTTTTTAACCAGATTTGTCCGAAATTCAGTAAATATAGTAAATGTATGTATACTGTTAGATGCATATGTTTTAGAAGCTATATATATAGCTTCCCTCTCAACTATTAAATTAAAACGTGGAAAACTAAAACTTTACTCATTTTTAATATGGCTCCCTGGAGGTAAACTTTTCAATACATGCATAATGTGATTCCACACACTCAATTTACTTTCGGCCCCATATACCTACCTATATATCGAAAGAATATATCTATACCTATAGATACTTTCCTATACCATTATAGCCAAGCTTTCGACGCCATCCCGATGGTCTCTAGTGCCACCGTCATCCAATCTCTACTAAAACAACAACAGGCTTTAACAGGCCAAACTTTACGTCTTTAAGTCGGTCACCAAACAACCCGGGAAAAGAGAAAGCCCGAACGCTCACTTTTCACCGAAAGCCAAGGCAAACTAAAACGAAACCAAAATCAAAGCCAGAATACCATCATATAGACCAGGTAGGTGAGTGGGCGTATATGTGGAGAAAGTAATCTAAAAATAGATTCTAAATACACATCTTCAACAACAACAACAGCAGCAGCATCCCAAAGACAAGAAGAGAAAGTCAAAGACTAGAAAACAATGACACACTTTTTAGACGCAAAAAAAATTCCCCAAAAAAAGGGAAAACTTTCACTCTTATTTCCCCGTCCAGCCGCATCCTGTATCTGTAAGAGATACAAACTACAAGCGAAACAACTTAATTTGCAATTATAAAACTTTAAGTTAGCTGTTCATGTTGCTAGTTGGTTGTTCTAGTCTTAGTTTTAGTTTGTGAACAACTTTTTTTTATTTACAGTGCAATCTGCAGTGAAAGTAGTGAAAGTGGAGAAAGTAGTGAAAGTAGTGGCGGTCTTGTACAGAATTCATGTAGCCCGTAATTTTATTAATTCATTCCGATTTGGATTTATGAACAGTGTAATAACATTTAAATATTTTTGTTTTTTGAAAACTCGAGGAATTTAGATTGGAATTATTGTCAATAATGAATTGACGATTGCGTCTTACAGTTGCAGCTATATTTTTTATTTTATTCTAAATCCATAAAGCCAAAGCCCCTCGTAAAAAGTATACAAAAATAAAGTCAATGGGATTTTGTTTTCTTGTAGAATTGGAATTATTGACGTCCAAGATAAAGATAAAGTGGCAGGGATTTGAAACGGATTTTTATCGACGATCCAAGTTAATCAATTCAAATTTACGTTGACTGCGTTTCTATTTTTTTTCTATTTCCAGGCATTGCGTCTGTAACACTTTTTTTTATAGTGCTTTCACTTTATTTATATTTATGGAGTCTACAGGCTATAGACTATAGCCTATATCACATTTTGCATCTACTGCATATTTTTTTCTTTTTTTTCTTTTTTCTAGTGGGTTTGGATTCTGATTCCAAATCCATAGAATTCTTGTATCTATGCTAATGCTAAGATGGTAAGTGCACATATTTTTCGAGGCTGTCCATGGAACCAACCACAGACCAGAGACAGACAGAGACCAGCCTGCACACGATAGTATTTCTGTATTATGGACAAAACCACTGAAAATGCAAAACGCATACAGCCCCCCTCCATTGCATTGCACTGAACGACAGACCAAATGCAATGCACATTACTATAGCAACTACAACCAGAAACCTCAA
>JAQFZC010007523.1:0-11112 GCA_034695205.1 Dicyrtoma fusca | reverse complement strand
CCGAGACAAAATAGATGCGGTAGCCTCCTATCTTCCTCATCCACAGTGACTGGTTGAGTCAGGTTGTATGGACCGAATGGTCAAATCGACCCAATGAATAAATTATTATTATTATTATATTTATACAAACTAATTTCGTTACAAATACAAAACTATCCAACGCAGAGTCTAATGTGATCTCCAAATATAATACATTCAAAGCAAATAACTTTTCGAAACCAGCTACACTTTATGAATCTACGAGGGCAAGCGCAGATCACACACGCTGTAGAATCCTCGTCGTCAAAAGTAAAACACGCTTGCTTAACTGTAAAAAATTCCGGAGATTCATCAATATAATAATAATAATAATAATTTTATTCATTGCTCCGAGCGATTTTACCTAGAGGTCCATACACTCGGTGGGTGCATCCCACAATTCCAGATTGCAACTCAGTATTAGTACATAAATGGTAATTAAAGTGATTAAAGTAATGTAATTAAAGTAATGTGAGTAATGTGATTCAATATAATTGGATGCTTTCCAAGAATAAATGATTAAATTTTTAAATACTGGTGCTGACATCTGGTAACGTAAAAAGGCTTGCAACCGGAGAATGCCGTTTCGCGAATGCATTTCGTCGTCTGGATGGACTGCATAGATATCCTCAAATAAATCATGGTGTGATATGGCTTCTTTTGCAAGGTATTTCAATTGTAGGTGAAACGTGACGTCGAGAGGTTGACAAATGCTTGTGCATTTTTTAGGTATCACCTTTACTACACAGCTTGGGCAATTTTGATTTGCACAGAACACTTCATCATACATATCTTGATTGGTTTGGCCTGGCCAAGAGTCCAAAATAAGAAGAAATTTGTCATGAACAGCGGGAACTAGGACATTCTTGAGGTAAAATTTCACAAGACTAGAGAAACGTTTTCCGGACTGACTACACACTAGTGTTATATTTTGTGGACAAACCTCGTCAATTTTTTTCTTTTCCACGCAGGGGCCAAATTTGCCTGTTTTTTCTTGTAAGCACACAAACACACTCCCCACAATGTATCCCGCAGCACTAATTGTGTATTGCACAGTATAGAAGTGCGTGCATTTACCAGCTGGGGAATGACCAAATCCAAACGTGAGTCGTTCTCCTTTGTTTGTTAATGTACGCTTTCGTACTAGCTCATATTTGAACCCACAGTGGTCTGTGTTTAAGACATTTTCCAGCCTAAATTCACTCATTATTTCACGAATGGTGGAAACAAAACAATGTGAGGCTTGCACTATGTGATCCTGTGAAACTACTTCTCTTTTATTTAAAAGTTTAATTATTTTCCTGCTGAAAATTCGGGGTCCAAATCGTGAATTTGTATTGATTTCACGATTTCCCACTGTCGAAGATTACTAGTTTAAACCATTTTAAAACCAGCTCTACTTTGTTTAAACTGATCATACAAAGAGGAATCGATTTCCATGTATTTGTCGTAAGCTGTGCCTCCTCGTTCAATCTGGCGTTTCCATTCTGCAAACTTTTTCACGTGCGATTCTTCAAGCCATGAAATTCCGTTTCGACGAAAGGTTTGTAAATGCCACTTAGGATGCTCTTGTTTCATTGAAATTGCTCTCTTTTTCATTTCAAGAGTAATATTACTTCGTTGAACAGGTTTTCCTTCATCATCGGTCTATTCTTCGTCAAGAGCAGTGGCAATATCTTGATCCAGTTCATCTTCGTCGTTTATTACATAGTCCAGAAGAATTTCGGAAAACTGATCAAACAACGTTTTGCAATTTCGGTCTCAACTTCGTTTGAGGTTTCCAGTTTTAATCCAGTGAAGGAATTTTCGATCAATTGTTGGAAACTTTTGGCTACATGAAGAGAATTAATGGTGGTTTCGTCCGAAACTTGAAGGAGTCCGTCACAGCTGGATGCCGCTACTTTCATTTCCTCCATGTTAAATTGCAAATTGTAATTCAATTTGGCTTTGATAATTTAAAACCTATTTAATGAAATTGAAACTTGCTATTTTTAGAACTCAGTAAACCTGTAGGCCATTACTCCTATCCTTTCTTTAAATACAAATTCATCTGTTATCATGGAACAATGATATAAAACGTGTACACGGGAAACTGCTCCAAATTGTAAACCTTTAGTTGAGAAGGAATTTTGCATGTCACCCATCAACTTTATTTGCAGAAATCTATACGGATCATTTCGACAATTACCTGATACATTAATGAAAGCAGCATTGCTGACTACATTGGTGTCTACGCAATAAGTTGATTATTTTAACAACAAGTGGGACCACTTGCTGATTAAGTATTACAAAGATAAATAAAACATAGCTTTGGTGTTAGCCTCAACTATGTTATTTTGCATATCCTGAAATACATGTTTCCTTTAGAATTATCAACGACAATCGTTTATTAGTTTATTTTTGAACCATCAGAAATGCTACTTTTTATTCTAGCATCGCTTACCACAATCTGTCGGAATCTGAAATATTATTGTCTTACCTTTAAACGAGCAGAAAATCCTAAATAAGTAAAGATATATATAAATAATAATAAAAATTATCACACATTCTGCAGCTAACATAAAAGTTGTCGCTCCATGCAAAGGTTCTTATTGAACTAAGGTGAATCTGGACACTAAAACAAACAAGATATTCAAACTAAAATAAAACTAACAAGAAATTGTTGACTAGATGCAAATGCTACTTTTCTTCGGCCATCGTAACCGGTTTATTTTAGACTTCGGAACAATAAATGTAGAGGAAACCACTTTCCGCTCTGAATAATAGGAGCCTTGTTTGCAAACTATTACACTCGGGGGGTGGTTCATAGTACTGTGGTGGTGTATGGCGGGTAGTGGAACTGGTTGTATGAAGTTTATTGGTGGCATTATTGACAAAGACATTAGTAGAGACAGTTTGAGTAGAAAGAAAGTCAGCTCAAAAGTTGGGTCTTGGAAGATAGTTTACCTTCCAGCAAGACAATGACATAAAACACGCCCCCAATTAAACCATAAAATTTTTCAAAACGAGCATTTTTCTCTAATGAGCTTTTCAATCACAGAACTAACTTCAATCGAGCAATTATGGGATATTTTGGACCAGCAAGTCTGGGAAAATGCCATTACTGGCAAGAGCTGCTTTTAAAGTTGTTTGAGTGGCTCTCGGGAGTGTATTTACCCAATAGTGACTCAAAATCTGGTCAATTCAATGCCTACGTAGCTAAGAGTCGTGACTCAAGACAAAAGAGGGCTTCGAAAGTATTAATTTTTTTGTTTCTGACTCAGTTTTACAGGAAAATATAAAAGTGTCCCAATACTTTCTTTGCGCCACCTTTTGTTTTTCGCGGCTATTTAAATTTTCGCGCCGTAACTTAATGATAATTAACGCTAAGTGACGTACTGTTAGAAAGCCCATCAAAATGCTACAATGTACTATAATTAGATGTTGTATGGTGGACAAAATGTAAAAGTTATGGAGCATTCCATTTCAGTAATATGCGCTGTCCCAATATATAATTTGCTAACTGTACGTGGACAACGAGTACTTGTTTTGCGGAACGCACTGTACAAAAACAATTTCCATCGCGGTTTTTAAGGCACTGTAACGTATTACTCCCACGTTCGATTTTGTATTTGCACGGCTAATATATACAGTAAAATACGCTTTTTCAAGCTGGCTATATGCCAAACACCGTCATTACAAAATTTAAACCGTCACAGTAATTAACGGAGAATCGGCTGGAAACAGCCGTGAGGTGGAGGCTAGATTTCCCTTCAGTTCGGCTGCTTACAGCCGGTGGCAGCTGAAATGAGCTGGGATTAAGCCGATACATTATATTTTTTAACTGGTAGAGCCGAAAGTAAATGTAAACGAATGACTGCAATATTATTGTTTGTATTTCTAGAATGTCTACAGCAGAGCATCTGCAACGGGAACTAATGGCTGCAGAAGATGAGTATAAGGACATCTTCACTACCTATTCACACTTCCAAAAGCAGACTCACGCGGCCCGTACGCAAGTACAACAGAAATCCTTCGAAATTAAAGGATGGTGTACTCAACAAAATCAGTATAAATCTGAACTAAGAACGTTGGAAACTTCCGTCTGCAATGCCCCGGATATTGCTACTTGGGTAATTTAAATTGACACAGAGAATTAATAAACGTGCCTATTAAATAGAATACAGCACATACTCATTATTCAGGTCAAGCTGATTCGAGCCTTATCGAATTGTGTAACTAACTAATTGTAAGCCGTTTTGAAACTTGAATAGATGGAGGAAATTGAGCGTACTAATCAAAGAATCCACGCGAAAGAACAGGAAAGGGAAAGTCTCCAAAGAGAGTACGAAGAACTCCAGTCTAAAGAAAATACAACGGAACTCAAGATTGTTGAAGAAGAAATCACGGCACTTCAGTTACAGCAGAGTAATTTACTTGAGCAGAAGAATTCAGCGGAACTTAAAATTGGTGAACTACAAAGGGTAAGCTAAAGAGTAAACAATTGACACGGAACGTTACACTATCATATCACACCATTCTGCGCACTCTAAGCTCAGCAATGTCTTCTGTAATTGGATCAGCAACACTCATGTCATGTGATTTGTGTACATTTAGGATCTAAGAAAGAAAGAAGCTATGTGCACTAATCTCCACAAAATTAAAATGGAATCCACTAAAAAATACAAAGAAACTGGGAAAAATTTAAAACTTAAAACAGATGAAGCTCTTCAAAAATGTGAACGGATTACAGAGCTAACTGGGTAAGGATCCCATTATAAAAAAGAATGTGTTTTGAGTATTTTTTTAAGTACGATGCTTGTACCGAGAGTTTTTGTTTTTCATGACGTTCGATGTACCTATTTTTAATTATTAAGGACTGCACAAGAAATAAAAACCCGATGGGAGACACTGAATGCAGAACTTTTGAAGAACCAGAAGAAGATTGGTCAGCGAGAATACATTATCCGACAGTACCTAAACGCAAAAGATATTGCGGACAAAGTGAAAGATGAAATCCAAATAATGGCTCTACTAATTAGAGTAAGCAGCCACAGATTTCTACAAATCTTCAAATGCTGACTTCGGATTTTTATTTTTTATTTTCTTTATTTTACTAACATTTCCAATTAAAAATAAGTCCTTGCTTTTTGTTTTTCTCTCTCGTTGTTGTAGTTGGCGCAGCCAAAAATAAAGTTACAACAAGATCATTTTAGAAGGAAGATGCTCGAGTACGGGATTTCTGTGGGTACGTGCTTCCGTAACCTCATCAAATCTCGATCGTACTGGGTAAATACAAAATTAACATTACAAATTACAATAACGTAATTAAACGTTTGCATGCGTCTTGTGTGCCGTGAAGCGTGAAATGTTTTGATTTTGAGCACAATTTCACCTCTTTCAGGGAGACTTAGCCATCAGTCATGAAGAGAAGACTCTAATGTGCTTCGTGAGCCTCGATACAACATCCGAAAGTCGAGCCAAAAGAAATCTGGAAATTAAAAATGGACAGCAAACTGTCACGAGCAAGTAAGGCGTTTTTCAGTGATTCCTTTATAAATAATTTACAGTGGCCAACAGTATTTTATAATCGGTTGCTTACTAGTTCGCTCAGTGCTCAGTGGACGGATTATGAAGGAGACAAAGTAAAGATGGATCTGTATAAGGTTACATTTTTAATACAGGAAAGGAATAATGGAGTACGCTTGTGGGATGTCTGGAGGTGAAAGATCATTTACAACGATATGCTTCCTCATTGCTTGCTGGCAACTCATGGACATGCCCTTCTACATTCTCGACGAATTCGACGTCTTTATGGATACATTTAATAGGCGAATCAGTCAGGATATTCTTATGAATGTGGCTAAGAGTAAACCGTATGCTCAGTTCTTCATTTTTACGCCACTCCAATTAGACACGAAGCCACCTCGAGGAGCTATTATTCTCAAGTAAGATTTGTCTTCTATTAAATATTACTATTGACGTATTCCGATGCATGCTGGTAAATTCAAATTTTACATTTTTATCAATGTATGATGGAAATTGATTCAATTACTGACAATTTAACTATCCCTATATTATAAATTATTACTATTTGCCCGTTTCTAGCATTTTCAAGGACCGTAAGGGAAACCAACAAGAGCGTGAGGACGGGGACGGTGAAATTGGGAAGAAATTACTCCGTATTAAGGGTGGTAGTTGAGGGTGGGAGGAAACTTTATCGAGTACGATTACGTATGTACGTACGTACAGTGCTTAAGTAATTAAGTCTAGAAAAAGAATATAATATAGTATTTTAAATTTTAAAGTAAGTCATTCATTTAGCACACTGGACTGTAATTACTAACTAAACTACTCTAAAATATGAATAATTTCTTTTCATTTTTTTTAAAGGACTACGTTAATACTTGTGTATTACTTCAAAATAGAAAACGTACAGAAAAAAAGCAAAAATAGAAAATACACCAGAAAATAGTTTGAGTGCTGAGTATTCAAAAGCGTAAATCGTTTACAGTAAATATGACATAGTAAAGTTGCATCACGAGCCTTAATTGTAATTCCTTTGACTTTCTAGCTCTATTTACATTACACTAGGTTCGTTGAAGCCTAAGCTAATTCATGAAGTCCAACAAATACGAAAATTCGAGCAATAAGAACTATTAATACTAAAAATATAAAAGTTTGTTATTATTGTTTTCAAACGGTTATTGTTTTACACTATCATTATTTTGAGTTTTAAGTCATTTTTTGTTTTTAAACATATTACTGAAAGGTATTTCTTTATATATATAATTAAATATGTAATAATTGTATGGCATCGAATTGACCTTTAGCTTCATTACTCCGTTTTTGAACGCTGACGGAAACATGGAAATGCGTGTAGTAAACCTACCAAAATCTGTATGTAATCTATAGTACACCGAGAAACTGAGTAATATGTAAAATTTGAAGTGTTAAAATTCCCTTCCCTGTGTTTTCTAATCGGCGTGACTGTACTAACTTCTGTAAAAAATACTGTTTATCTCTGTTTATAACAACAGCAAGCAGTATCTAATGTTATCAACTTTATTATAATATGCATTTACATTACTACTGCAGTTATCTACTTAAAGAATAATTGGCAAGTAAATAATACTATACTATTGTATCGTAAAAATTATAATAATTTATTAGATGTTACTATTATTATTAAGAAGTAAACTTTTAGAAGTATAAGGCATAATATTAACTATAAAAATAATAATTAAATATTATATACTTCAATTAAATGTCAGAAACCTCTCACAGGGCAGGGCTATATTATAATGGCGGTAAGGTTATAATCGTGTAATTATTTATTTTGTGTATCTGTTACACTTTAATTCTACACACAAAAAAATGGAATAAACTTGAATGAAACTGAAATTGCATACATTATTTTATTAGCCATGATCAACGTGTTATTAATTTAGTCATCAAAATCCCATCTGAGATACACCGACAAACATTGGAAGTAAGCAATGGATTATAAACATAAATAAGCTAACATAAGATAATTTTATAAAATCACAATTAATTGTTGTTTAAACAGCAAAACTCGCGTTATACTAGAATGTACGGATGCGGTTGCTGTTAAATTCATGTAAATATTAGTATACTTATTACTATTACCTATGTACTTTATACTTAACTCATGCTTAAGCGTTAATATTGTAAACGAAATAATTAATACAGGTGTCAGCGATACGCATAAATGGAACACGCCTTTTCTTTGTAATACTTGTTCCTGATATTTTCATTTTAAAACGCAAGTACTTGTACGTTACATATTAGAGCACGATGACGGTTCGAAAGAATAAAAAAAAACAATTTCAAAAAGAAATTGGGGTTTCAGTTTTCATTAAATAGGAGCAATTACGGAAAAAGTGACAAACCTTTCAAAAGGTTTAGAAACAAAACTGTGTAAGTATTTTAGTTTTAATAAGTAAACAATATTGTATTAATATCTACCAATCTACACAATTTGCTGCAAACACATTCATTATTCCTTTATATCTTGCTTACTACAATCAATGGGTAGTCAACAATAATATACAAAATAATGCGTTACGCAAGATAGAAGTCAGGGCAGCAACGGGGTAGCGAGTGTTAGTTATCAAAACTGTAAACAGTAAGTACCTTCAATTTATTTATTTACTGCTAGGTGGATTTGTTTGATATTAATTTGTTAAAGAAATAGTAGGGCAATTCTTTGGACTTACAAAGTCTTCAGTCGACCGTACTATTTGATTGAGGGTAATGTATTTAGGATTTTTAATCAAATAAAAACTTGTGCAGCATTGAGACGATCTGTGAAAGGTGTAATGATTTCACGCGTTGCAAAATAAAATACTAAGCCAAACGTAATTGAGATTGGAAGGGCCGGTAGAGCTTTTTTGAAGATGGCCAGGAGGAGAAGCGTAAGGCATAAACCCTGGAAATAGTAAGTTCAGTTATTATTGCAGAGATACGTAAATATTATTATAAATTCCAGAGACAAAAATATGTCAAATTAATCCACTTACAATCAGAATAGCAACAAAACAAGCGAGAGTTGTATTCCAGTCTCCGTAAGATGATGCTTTGCCTACAAGAACACTGTAAAATATAAAGTCCCCTAATCCCAGTTTTACTCCACCTGCAACATACGAGTAGATAGCAAAAAATTTTAAATCAGATCAATTTCAGTGTCACTTTATTGTCGAGTCATTAAGTAAATTGACCTAAAATAAGAGATCTACAAACTATATTTTTATATATTAAATTTATAGACCACAATACTGCTATTTAGTTAATAAATAATTAGTATAATAAATTTTAAGCCTTTGATTCCATTAGATAAAACTTACGATCATCTTCGTCATCATCGTCTGGATGAGTAGTTGATTCATTGACAGTGCCATACGTTCTCGGTGGTCCAGGCTGTCCAG
The DNA here is from genome assembly GCA_034695205.1 of Dicyrtoma fusca. Lineage (NCBI taxonomy): Eukaryota > Metazoa > Arthropoda > Collembola > Symphypleona > Dicyrtomidae > Dicyrtoma > Dicyrtoma fusca. Next base: position 2,167 of record JAQFZC010007523.1, on the reverse strand, counting down.
CGCCGGAATTCCCAGCAGCCACCGTCACATTTACAGCTTCACTACGACGTTCCAACCGAGCATTTGATTCCTCTCTCCAATTCGAAGTAAACCCATCAGCTTCATCCCCGCGATCTTCCACAAGACGAGTGGTGCTTTTATTGTCACTGGGCGTACCAGAACTTGGACCGGTAGTTGAACTGGTGGACGATGTACTTGGATCCTGGCTTGTTCTACCAGCTGAAGCAACTTCTTTCTTTCTCCGTGGTCGGTCAGGATGCTCGTCTTCGGTACTCGTATTTACAACAGCATACATTACGGTTGCTATATAAATAATAAATCAACAAATGTAAATATAAGTAATCATAATTTTCAATTTCCAATTTGATTACAGCTCCGATACAGTTTGTAAGATCCACTTACACGAATAAATTAAAGCTGGAAAAATTTGTTCATTTCTTTCCTGCGCCGTTTCCACTAAAATACGTAGAGGGCCTCTAGGTGTGAGGACAGCGATTAAATCTGAAAATTAAAACATATCTTTTAAATATAACCTAACAAAACTAAAATATTAAATCACAGTGTAAATAGCTACCAAATAAAAACATGATTACCCCAAATAGAAATGACGGCTAGAACCACCCACGTAGTCCACTCAGGAAGATACTTAATGAAGACTAAAGCCATGAGTGCAGCCACGAAAATCAAATATGCTTGCTGCAAACGAAGTGGTCCTTGCCAGTGAATGCAAATCATACCGACAGCTCCAAAGTTCCACATTATAATTGCAAATGTTATGTAATCCATGGAAAGGTTGTACGCTTGTAATACTTCCCTAAAGTCCCATTAAGGAATACAAATTTAAGGATTTGACATAAAGAAGCTTGCTTTCATCAAAACTCTGTACCTGTGCTAATGAATAATTTTAGGGATCATGATTGATGATCAGATCTGACATCAAAAGGTATTCTGAAGAATATTAAATTCGATACCGAAATAAACTTACTTTAGGTAGAGGTATGCAAAAATGAAAAGAAGCATCAGCGACGAGACGATCAGCCAGCCATGAATGAACTAAAACAAATAGGAAATAAGCTAACATTTAATTTTAACCCAAAACTGATGACTACTAAAAATGAAGTTTAATTGCTAAAAAGAAGACCAAAATTAGATCCTTACCTTGTAACACTTATTTTTATACAGCAAAATAAGAAATATAGTCATTACAACGATGACACACATCAAAATGAGAGCATTGGCAACAGCATTCCAAACTTTGGTTCCAGTATCCGGACTGTCTTCGTGAAACGGTGTGTACACTCTGAAAATCCAGCCAACATTTTCATAAAGTCAGGATCAACCGTAACGAACAGTGAATTACAAAATTAATACAGCATAGTTTGAAATATAATAAAATATTTTACTTCACGCATACAGTAGGTACACTACAAACTTATGTAACTAAACTTACAGATATCCATCCCGGGTGGTGTAGTACGTGATGGAACTAATAGTTGCAACAACGACTAACATACAGAGTGACACTGGTAGAAACAATTTGATAACATGATTTGCTCCATATTTCAACTCCAGCTCTTCCTCTTCTTCCTCCACAGCCGCTGCTGGTGGTCTTGGTTGGGCTCTTGATGAAGATGACTGCCCACGAGTACGACTGCTATGGCCCTGGCCCTGACCATGTCCACTTGGCGGGTCAGCCTCACCACCACCACCACCACCACCACTGGAGCGATTCTGTGAAATTTTCGGTCTGGTCCGTACAGTAACTGTAACTGGGTCTTCCTCACGGTTGCCGTTCGCAGTATTTACAAAGTCCATTATTCGAATTTGTATCCCTTAAACCAGCCCGAGCATAGACTTGCAAATTCCAAAACCTTTTAAAGATTGATGAGGATACCAATGATGAATGACAAATTGGCAAAAATAGAAATCGCTGTTAGCTGTTAGTAGAAAAGTATTAAATAGTTCCGTTCGTGTTCCATCAATTGCCAATTACTGATTACCGTTCAAGCAAGCAGTCAGTCTCAACTGTTATTGACTGTCAAAGTCAACTGCTTTCAATTGCTGTTGCTGCTGCTGGTTCCTCTGAAGAGTAAACAAAACATAATTTTAGTCACCACTTCCGACTTTTTCGACTCCAATAAATTATTTAAAAATTAGATAATTTCAA
>JAQFZC010007522.1:0-11114 GCA_034695205.1 Dicyrtoma fusca | reverse complement strand
ATTGAAGACCCGGCAATAAATACAGGAAATACGGTACGCGTCTGTCTGTGCCTGTCGCTCCCGCCCCTACTAAGTAACATTATATCTATCCGTATCATTTTAAGTTAATTTTTGAGATAATCAAAAGAAGTTTCTGAAGGAGATTTCCCTCCTTCCTTCGCCGAGCAGAAAGTTTCCCATGCATAATTTTCGATTTCTTTGATCAATTCTTTCCCGGATTTTCAAACGTAATGGGAAAGACAAGAGTTGATTAGTGTTCCATGTCATTGATGGAGATAGAGAGACAGAGACAGAGACAGAGAGAGAGACCTAGTCATTTTATATTTTCATTTCGTTAGATTGTAGGAATTTCTTTCAGTAGACAGCTCTTGTTGAGTGGAGATGGGGGACGCGGCGGCAGATTGACAAGTTGCTTCTCTCTTTGTAGGTACCACATAGGTACACACACGTTTACAAACTTTTTGAATTTTCAAGCGCTTCCAAGTAGCTATGTAGGAGGCTTCTTAAATTCAATATGACCTAATTAGTGTAATTATTATTATTGTATTTCTTACAACCGTGACGGGCCATTTTATTATAATACTATCTTTTGGTTGGGCTGTAGAGGATCATAAAGGGAATCCCATCTATGACTAATATTGTTTTGTTTTGTGACTAGACTGCGGGACCCTGTAATAATAAATCTGCTCGTAAAACTAAAAATATTAAAAGCCTAGCAAAGTTTACGTCTGTTCTTGCCTCCCTTTAATTATTCATCACATGGTCGTTGTTTTTCTTGTATATCTTGTGGTTCTACCTGCACTTAATTTGAATGGGTCTGCTACGCAGTTTATCATCTTAATTTTGTGTTGCTTATTAAATGGGTTTCATAGGTCGTTCCTTAATTTATTAATAAGACTTTGTTTAGCGTTCATTCAATGGTTGCGTCATAAAGTTTATACGAGTAATAATAATTATTATGATAAACTATATACAATATACGGACTACATATCTTTGAGGCAGTTTGAACTAGGGAGATTTTATCCAGACAATTTTAGTCACAATGGGATGAGAGAGGGACTAAAATAGTAGAATTTTGATATGATCCAACGTTTCCAGCTTTCGAAAGCAATTCAAAGAAATGCAAAGGGGAATTCGTGTGTAATTATACAAAGACTTCCACAAGACATACACTCCTGCACCCCTTTCCATCAGCTCCAACTCCAACTCAAGGAACTTAAAGTAAGACGCTCAGAAATATTTACAGAGAGCTCGCCAAAGGCATTTACATAATGTTATTTAGATGCCATTACAGAATAAATTCAGTCGGCAGTGAATGTATGTATGAGGCAGTGCCGGTCTCAGGGATGTACGTACCTTTACATACATACATATATATACATTGTATATACATAGGTATATCTCTATCTCTACGTGCGTAAGTTCCACACTTGACAACCTTATTGTTCTTTCAGTCAAATAATGAATTTCTGGAGAAGCTCTCTTCAAGAATTGAACCATTTGATAGGGACTGATATGTATTCCTTTGGAAATTTGGAATATAGGAAGGCTGTCGAATACTTTGAGTGGACCCAGTATATAGTGAGTGGCTTTACATGTATACTGTAGACTTTATCGTGGAAAGTAGGAAAGTTGACTTCTTATCATCATTAAATCCTTCCCTTATTCTGATAACTGTAGGTCTGTAGGTCCATATGTATTTATCGAGAGAGAGTGATTTGCACAAGCCAAGCACGCATGGATGTGGCACTGTCTCTGAGAAGGTGGATTTATATTACGATAGGGTGGCTGGGTATATGTATCTAGTACGCTTCTAGTATATTGTGGATGAAGAAGTATTGTGGGGTATTGACCGGTGCACGCTTCAAAGCATTATTGTGACGGAGGTCCACAGGTTCTCCTTAATCTTATTTTTACGTAAGGTCCAGCCAATCAACTTTTTACCTTCGAGCTTGCAACAAGTGTTAATACCACTTTTCACAATTTCTAAGAAGTGTATAAAATTCCAATTTCACTATTTTTGAAAAGGGGTAAATATTATTTTTGCTAATTTTAAAAAGTGTAAATACAAGCTACACACGTTTTTTAGGAAGCTTAAACAGCTGTTTTTACTTTGAAAAAAGTGTACATACAAGTTATGCACGTTTTTTGGGAAGTGTAAACAGGTGTTTTACTACTTTAAAAAAGTGTAAATACAAGCTATACAGTTTTTTAGGAAGCGTATGTAAATAGCTGTTTTTACTTTGAAAAACGTGTACATACAAGTTATGCACGTTTTTGGGAAGTGTAAACACTGTAAGCAGCTGTTCCACTCATTTGGAAAAGTGTAAATACAATTTATGCACGTTTTTTAGGAAGCGTAAACAGCTGTTTTACTCCTTTGGAAAAAGTGTACATACAAGTTATGCACGTTTTTCAAGAAGTGTAAACAGGTGTTTTACTACTTTAAAAAAGTGTAAATACAAGCTATACAGTTTTTTAGGAAGCGTAAATAGCTGTTTTTACTTTGAAAAAAGTGTAAATATATGTTATGCGCGGTTTTTGGGAAGTGTAAACAGCTGTTTTACTCCTTTGGAAAAAGTGTAAATACAAGTTATACACGTTTTTTAGGAAGCGTAAACAGGGGTTTTACTGCTTTGGAAAAAATGTAAAAACAAGCAAAGTACACACTTTTTATGTAAACAGAGATAAAAATTTGATCATTGGGAGACTTACATAAACCAAAATGCTTTGAAACGGGTATAGGACTGGACGCCCACAATTGACAATGCTTCTTCACCGATGATATGCATCCAGTTTTCATTTAACAAGCGTGGTGAGTGGGGCCAAAAATCTATTCCACTCCCGCCACCCTGTATAGGACGTTAATCACCCGACCCAGAAAAGTTTCCTCATGGATCTTATATGCAATCCAGTTACGCTCTAGGTTACGTTACCTCTACAAAAAGTTCTTTCGTTTTATAGGCCTGTAACTGTGTAGGAAGAAACTTTCCCTGTCCCTGACTCTCTCTCTCTCTCTCTCTCTCTCTCTCTCTCTCTCTCTCTCTCTCAAAGACCAAGAATAAACATTCATTTTAATAAACTAGAAATCAATTTCTTTCTGTCGTTATTACACATGACGACTGGCGTGGTCTTGGCATATTTGAATAAACAATAAATATAAGTACCCGTAGCTGATTCTGTAGGAATTGAGTCGATCACGAAAACTTGTGCTTCGTCTCCCTACATACATAAATATGATTATGACCGCAGGATATTATTCCTTGTGAGATGTAAATATGGGAGCCGTGCTAGGGAAGCCCTTGAGTTTGCTTACATAAAATTATTAATCTAATGTTTCCATGATAAGAGATAGTTAGATTATGGATGGGGGGAGGTTTTGGTCGTCGAGGCACACACAAAAAAAAAGAGAAATATGTAATGGGCGAAATCAAGGAGCGAGTCAGAGAGACAGGGAAAGAGCGCAGTACAATAATTTTATGCTTGCATTTGCATCCCAGAGATAAAGAAATAAGTTTGAGTTATTTCATGTACATTTTTATGTTCCTTGGATTTATTTCCGACCCGTTTGACATGAGTAGAATCCGAACGGGAAAAAATCTATGTACTTTACGTACTTACATCCCTGACATGTTAGCATATGAATAAATTTCGTGGTTTTCCGTCTCTGACACGTTTTTGCCCTCACCGAGTTTCATACCCAACAGTTGATACCCTTCACAATATTATTCACTACAGAATAGTTAGAAGAACTGAGGACCAGGACCATCTTTTAGAGCGTGTGTTACGAGTTCAACCGAATTCCGTGCCCAAGGAGGCATGTTAGCTATCCTATAAGCATACCTATACTATACATAGATACACATTGGGGTCTAATTTAGACGAATTTGGATGTTCCTGGCCACACTAGTAGGTCTATCTAGGTCACTATATTTCTCTCCATTGCACTGGATGAATTTTTGAGGTCCCATGAAGAAGAAAAAGCTTGAAATATTGTCGGGAGTCAAAAAATTTTCTTGGCTGTTTAGCTGATAATGCTCCACAATGGGTTTAGTACAAAAGCTTATCTAATAAACCGTTTCCCAGTTCCAGTTCCAACTGGAGCGAACGCCGACGGGCATATTCATTTATCCATATATCTATGCATAGCACTGTACCCAGCTACAAGGACTAGCCTACTGCTTCTGATACGGCATGGCCCACTGATGCATAGTCATCGCATCGCATTCATCTCGTAAAGTTAAACTTTTACAATGTTCCACCTCGATCTTCGGTCCTCCACTATCTTTGTGCAGTATCAAGGGTTCATGAGGCGAGACGGTGTGACAAATCATCGGCAACAAAATTCTTTTTTAAGGAAGACCCTTTCTGTCACTTCTTTACCGTAAAGTTTCAAACTCTGTTTTACTATCACCACATGCGTATTATATATCTATGGAACGATAGAGAAGGATGGAGAAGGAAGCCAATGTCAATGTTCGTCCCCAGAAATTATGGTTTCTACTCTTTCTATGAGGAGCATGAGGAAAGTCAGTCATAATGGATTGGGGTGTCAGGAGTAGGCACGCATCGATACTCAAACTGCTCCTGTACTTTATGGGATGACTGTAATTACTACTGCCACTTGTGTATCGTGTGATATGACACAGTTTTCCCTTCCCTCATGGTCACACAGGAAAGTATAAGTATAGGGAGGCAAGCCCAAGACCAAGACTAAGACCAGGGACCAAAATCTCAAAGTCGACAATGTATAGAAGAATGAAATTGAAAATGTTCAAGTACTAGGTAGTCATACAATCTCACTGGGTCTTTTAACACTCGCTCACTTTTTTTTTATGTCCTTTGAAAGATCACAAAAGTCAAGTGCAGGAGCTTAAACATTCATCTACGTGTTTCCCTATGTAATGAGCGAACCATTTTTACAGCCGCTATGTAGGCTAGAACAACAACAGTTGGGGAGAGAGTGCTCGAGACTGAACGCAACTCGTTAGGTGGGATACTTTCTTTGACAGCTGTATGTAATAATAATTGTAAATGCGTGCCTTACTTATGTAACTAGGTAGCATTACATGTATTGACATCCTATTGCGTTCCAAACAGAACAAATATAGGCAGGGAGTAATAAGCCTAGCTTTACTCTTTGAATTTATGAAAGTTTTGCTCTTTTATTTTATTTTTGTATTCCCTTCCCTACTTTGCTCTACCATCGCATAGCTCTAAAAATGGCTTGTATGACTTTTGACTAAAATATTATTTCCTTCCTGGTGTTGGACATTGGTGGGAGCTTGTGCAATTTTTCCCATGTCACTTGTGGTATTTTTACGAATTTCTCAAGGGCTCTCTATGAGACCGCCTTTGTATTTTGTTGCGTTCTATTTTCTGTCCCGAGTTATGTACTATGTTGTATGTGTTTGTTTTGGGTCACAAGAAGCTCAAGTATTTTACTGCTCTCATCGTTAGTCGTGAGACACATCGTTCAATCCAATGAATTCCTACATCAACTTTACATTCTCTTCCTTGTTTTAATGATGCCATAAAAAAAATCTGCAAATTATATAGCATTTTTCATAGGAATGAGTGGAGAGGGACGGAAGAGCCCAAAATAACACACATTTCAAAAATTCTCAAATGATGATAATGACACGCAAACGTAATACCATGTGATACTCTATTCTCTACTGAGTCTTTCCTCTGCCATTTGTTGTTAGTACAAAGTATGTGCTACAAGTACAAATCGGCTCTTCGCTTAATCCTCAGAAGGACCGCTGTGGCTGTACGTAGTGAGCCAGTGCCAATGCCAGTACAAAACAAATAACATTATTTCCCTAAGAGAAACAACTGACCGCATAGCATTTTAGTATAATATACAATGTATTTGCGAAATTTATATAACAGTAATGGTAATTATGGACAGAGAAATATTGGGACGTGAACCACACAAATGCACATTAAGTTCTGTAATTGGCACGGGGCAAGAATGCCAGGAATGTGGGTTAGATTGGGCGTAATTACGATTCGAGAGAAAGGCCATTCTATAAGGGATATAGCCGGAGCTATAGGAGGGCGGGCTATACACTCTCGTGATGATGAAGTCTAATAAAAAATATTTGATTTTCACAGGATATGTACAGTGCTATTTACTGTAACCGTGTGACGTCCGTCTCGGCACACTACTGCGAGGAGAAGCTTCCGATTGCAATCTACCAGTTTATAATCCTATTCGCGGCGCCGGGTCTTCTCATGATGGTCTGCTACACATACGTTATTCGAGAGCTTTGGAGAAGCACCCAAAACATCAGTCTCCTCACCAATGCTAAAAGGTAATGAAAATCTTGGTTGCCTTTGTTTCTTGTTACGAAACCATAAGAGCATCTACTAACTTTAAAAGCCTATACGTCCGGCGCCAGATACTTACAGATATATCTCGAAAGGAATCCTATCTCCCTGTCCCTGTAACTATGCTTCGCTCTTCTTTCTATTCATTATTTCCATGTTTTCGAGGAAGACAAGTGCACCTTGTCAGTAGCAGTTGGAACAGAATGGTTTTGTGAATCGCTCTTTTTATTAGGAATGCTAGCCTGAGTGTAGCAACTGTCTGTACCTTTGCCTTGTATTGGAGAGAAAGAAACTTGCTATTTCTGTTGGGGCAAGTTCCGGTTTCAGCTCTCCGCTGAGCCGAACGGGCAGAACATGAGTCTTATGACAATGGCAGGGCCATAATGTAACGTGGGTTCCCACTTCCTGTCTGTAATAATGCTATCGATGAAATGAAATGCAGTGGCACCTCGCTATGGCAATCCCTTTGGGGGAAACAGTCTCTCAATGCCAGTCTCCATTTAATTTCTACGGAGAATCGCCGTTGCAACTTTCCCCTGTCCAGCCGCAGTACTGTCCTTTCCTTACAGCTTTCCCATTTCCCTGTCTCATACCAAAGTACCAAAGCCCAGTCCTAGATGGTCTGTCTTTAGGTTAATCCTGTATAATATGTAAATAGAGAAAGTAATTTGTACGTGAGTAGGTATGTACATGTGAAAAGATTACTGCAGCATGCCGATTCATCGTGGGTACGTTTTACACAATACAATTGTGTTAAAGCTCCGGCTATTTATGTACCGGCAGTGTGCTTATTATGTATTGTAAACAGTTGGCAGGGCTTCGCAGTGCCTCGTACATACTTACCATAATGGAATTGAGACGAGTTTTAAAGCTGATAGTTGTTCCAATCTAGTTCACGGAGTACTGCACTTGTTAAAACACCGTAAGTGACCTTGCCTTGAAATTGAAATTGTGGAATTCAAGTTCACTCGAATTGTGTAACCTTCCAATGACCCTCATTGACACACGCCTAAACCGTCGCTTAAGAAGCAAAATGCCTAGGCTATAAATCCAATTCTTGTGGCAAAAAGACAAATTTTGCTTGTAGTTAGAACTGAATGTGACCCATTTCCATTTTTGCTCCTTAAGGGACGGTACTCTCTTTCCCTTTGCCCATTATCTTCTTGTAGATTTATTTATACAGTCTCGTCACGGAGACGAGCAGCATGGTAAGCTAGCTAACGATAAGGTAAACTGATTAGATTCTTGTTGTTGCACAATCTATGGCCTATGGCTTAGTATGCATAGGTTGAGAAAGAGAGAGAGAAAGTCACAGTAAAAGTAAAAGGAATATATCATTACAAATAGCTTGTAGCGAAAATAAAATTATCAATGGCTAACAAGGATCTTACACACACAATAGACGACATGGTGGGGTAGGTTTTTAACTTCCTTAACATTTACTAGTTTTTCTTGTCGCTTAATGGTGATGGCGCTAGAGAAACGTTTGTAAGCAATGAACTATGTAAGCGTACTTACCAATAGCATTATGATGTAGGAGCTACAACCCATAATGGCAACATGAGATTATTAATAATAATTTTTATTAATTAACCTATTAGGAACTGGGGAACCAGGGAATGCTTTACAAAAGGGTTTAATTCCATAAATTAACTTTTTCAAAACGGACAAATCTACTAAATAACACTTTTTCAAAACGTGCAAAACTACTAAATAACACTTTTTCAAAACTGGCAAAATTAGTAAACACCACTTTTTCAAAACGGGCAAAACTAGTAAATAACACTTTTTCAAAACCGTCAAATCTACTAAATAACACTTTTTCAAAACGGTCAAAACTAGTAAATAACACTTTTTCAAAACGGTCAAATCTAGAAATTACCATTTTCAAAAACATTCAAAACTAAGTATATTATCGTTTCGAAAAGGTTAAACAATGTTCTGTATATTATTCACTTCAAGTTGTTTGAATGGGCATTTTGTCTACACTGATTTTCTCATAAACAGGTAAACCGAGTTTGTATAAACATTGCAATAGCTGAAATATGTAGGATAAAAGGGATTTGCCTTTTAATCTCCACATACATAGGTCTACCTTGGAAGATGACTGCCAATAAAGTACCTATAGGATGAAGCTAGCTCATGCAGAAAAGTTATAAACATAAGCAGAATCAAAGTTTATAGGGCACTTTGATGGAATTTCGGTTTTTGGACACAAGTGCACTGTACATACAAATATGCATACTGTACCGTAATAGTGTCTCAGATTTATGACTCCAGTTACATTTACATTGCATTTCTTGCCGAAACAAACCTTGAAAAGGGGTTTGGTTTGGAGGAAGGTAAAATATTCGGAGACCTTGAAGTTTCTTCATAAGGACGTCTACCTAGTACTAGTAGGTATATAGCAGTCTTGTTGGATATTTTCTAAAGTGTAGACCCTCTTGATTATAAGCATTAGGGAAGACGGAAGAGGGACTATGTGCACAATTAATAATGCATGACTTTATTGGTACTTAAATGTGTCAAACAAAGGGAATGCCTACAATGTTTCTTGATGACGAATTCCATTAAATCTGAGTTGAGACTTAAGTGACAAAAGCCCGGCATTTTGTCTCTTCCGCCGCAGTCACACACACAATGTCATCCAATGTTTCCCTTGACTTCGACTTCCCTACCTATTTCATTAACGCGTGCCTCCTCAAGTATTATATGGTATAAGTCATTAATTTTCTGGGTTGAAATACCTCGTTGTTGAGCTCCTTTACTGCTTCGGCTATCCTCTTCCTCCTCCAGTCACAACAGATATACAGGATTACATGCCAGGATTACAAACACACACTGCGATACAACAGATTGCACTTGACAGAAATCCTTTCAAAAGAAGGGAACCTCCAAAGTGCGAGTGAAACTAGGAAAACTTATGGAAAATGGAGGTTCTTTGAATATACATAGGTATATATACCTAATTCTTTTTTGTTTCATTTTTTATGCTTATTGCTATTTTTCCATTCAACTGAAAAAATGGGCTCGGGCACTGGATTTTACTAAAGGCAGCGTTAGCTCTAGTGCAGATCTGTAGGGACAGCAAAAGCGATAAAATTTGTAATGCAGTCTAAATTATAAACTGTATGGCCGCTCCAGCTGAGTTTAATTATTTTACTGCACTTGGTAATGGGAATGAGGAAAGGATGCACTGCACTGTCGTGTGTCTATACGCTGAGCTTGTATCTCCAGATGCTGTCAAGTTTAAAGCTGTCAAACTGTGTAAACACTGTCAGTGTCATCAAAACTGCATTTTCGTAAGCATATTGCATATTGTTGCCCAGTGCAGGGCATATTTTAATCAAATTCATCGGCGTGCCAAATGAATAAAAGGATAATTTTAGGCTCAAAAAGGGCACTTTTATTAGTTACGGTCTGATGCATTGTGCAACTACAATTCAAAATCGTACTTAATAATTATACCGTTTAAATGCCTAAGCATTCTTGCTATGTTAAATTTCAAACATTTTGAATTTTTTAAGTTGCAAGGCAACTAACTCAAAAGCCCATGATAAATCAATGACACTGGCCCCCATTTCGAATGTTAAACGAGGCCCTGCCATTGCGCTGTAAAACATATGGGCGGACGTCTTGTACTGTCTGATACTGATAATCCAAGTGCTAGCTGGACGGGTGTTGTGTACATATATTTACATCTGACAGAGTATAATTACTGTACTAAAGATTGTATTCCCATTGCATAGACTACGTTACATAAATGCATTGTCTAGCGCCTTCTTATACGAAATGAGCTGGTGGTTGAGAGAATGAATGAAAGGTAGTTTTACTTCATTTTCTATAATCAGGAAACACATAGGAGCGGAGATGGAAATCCTGAGAAACTGGGAGGAGGGTATATTGTGCTCCGGTTAGTGTCCAATTTAGAAGTGAAGAGACGCTCAATGGTAGAATTGAGGAAATTACTCCCTCCACGGAAATTTATTACACATGGCAACATTTATTAATATGTTCTTGTCTTAATGTGACCGCTTTCAAATTATATGTATGTACATCCCGATTCAGTCTTGAATGATGACAATAAATTTCTGCTCCAGCAGAGCCTTTCAGTCCAATGTCTCAATCTCTGTCGACAGGCCCATCTTTGTACTTTTGCTATGCCGAACTCATCTGTACGTCATGCATGAGAAGACCATTTACTATTTCCATCTCCTCCCCGTCGTTGTGTCATCTCTTAGAAATTTAGATTTAACCTTCATTCACGAATTTCTCCACAATACAATCTTTTAAAGTACATACCTCCATAGACTTGTTAGAAAATACTGTGAAATACTGATCGTGCCTTTGAGGTAGTTCAGTTCCCCGTCATATCCCCACCAACGTAAGTACTTCAAAATCCAAAAACTTTGATTGTGAGGGATGAAGTTCCTTTGATGTGCACCTCTTGCCTGGGTGTGGGGGGTAGCAAACCTAAAGGAAACCCACGAAACCAAATCAAAGTGTCAATATTTTGCATAAATGTTGGAGCTGGAGGGCTATAAAGTCGTAATAACGCTCTTTTTAAAACTTTGTTCTGTCTTGAAGGCACGAGGCTAATCCGCCAAATCCTTACCGTAGGTCATCAAATGAAAAGATATTAGAGGTGTGCGTAGGTAGATAGAAAATGACTTGAAGCCAGCAAGGAATCAACGCCTACCTATTTCCTGTTCTCCATGTCCCAAATATGGCTGACGTAGCCACGTATGCTTAACCTTTTCGAAACAGTAATCATTAT
>JAQFZC010007521.1:0-11115 GCA_034695205.1 Dicyrtoma fusca | reverse complement strand
AATTGAACCGCTGTACCCCACAGTAACCATATTGAGGACGTAGAACCATCTACCACTCAGCCACACTGGTGTGGATATAGTTTTTCATTGATTTAATACAACATGAGACACGTTCATCTTTTCCAGTTTTGTAATAACCTCTAACTATAGTCCTATTTAATGTTTAACAGATATCCCATTTAAAATTACGCTAGAAGCGTTTAAGTGAATAAACAAAATGTAAATTAACCAATTTGTCTATGTAAATATTGAAGTTTAGCGTTTGCAACATTACTATATTGGTCGTAAGTACAAGGGGACATTTGGTCTTAAACAATTATTTTTGTTCAAAGCTAAACTGTGTATTTCGGAATTGTCACAGACATGCATCGTAAAATACACCATCGCCGTCAATGCTATCCATCAGCGACCCAAAGAAAGCCAAGTCCGGCCGTGTAACTGAATTTTTCTTTGTTGACAAAACTACAACTGACAAATATCAAAGATAATATAAGTATAATAGTATAGGTATTTAATTGACATCTTTTCTGTCTAGACCAGTTGCAATTACGGATAAACTGAGATCTTCCACGTTTCCATCACACGTGAAAGCAGGAATTTCCACTTTTGGTTTCTTGTCTAACGGAAGAACTAAACAGGGGACACAGAATCAATTTTTCGATTAGAACACAATGGTAGTGGCTTTGTTTTTTGCAGTACATCTAGTTCCGCTTCTAAACGTTCAATCTCAACTATTTGTCTTTGTTGGGCTTCAAATGTTTGTTTTTCCGTAACGTATTTCAAGCTGCAATTTCACAATTCACAATTCCACAACAGTGGTCAAAATCGTAGTTATAGGGGAGATGGGGGTAAAACAAACAGCCCCCAGTATGTAAGAATTGATACTATTAAAAACTAAAGATAGATAGATACCTTTATTCATTAGTTGTTCAATGGCCATTGCCTTTACAACCCAAGATATTATACAGAAAATTAAGTACGTAAAAAAATTGATTGAATGTTCCTTGATTATAGTACGTCGATGTTGTTGTGTGCCTATTATTAATAATGTAAGTAAGTAGGTAATAAGTAATATATACATTTGTCTAACCTAATTAGGTTTTTATAGTGTACAGACTTGATTGTTGATACAATGGAGCTCGGGGAGGGGTTATTATTCTGTTGGATTTATTGAATTAAATGTACTTCTAACTTTTCTCCACAATATATACATTTTTGCTATCAATTCATCAGTACATCTCTCGTACGTAAACATGGTGTGGATGTAATTCTGTCGGTTCGTTCCTCTTTACTGTAGACCCAATTCCCTTCTTGCTTCTACGAGGGAATTACATTCTGCAAGGATGTGGTAGTTGTCTTCGATGTCAGCATCGCATTTTCTACATTTTTGAGATTTCTTTGGATTCCACCGTTTGTTTATTCCATTAAGGTGGATTGATGATCCTAGTACTTTAATCGCTGGGAATCCAAATCGAATCTGTTGGATGAGTTTAACAGCATCCCAGGGGTTCTTCGTTTGGTATACTTTGCTCTGGGGTATGTGGGTTTTAAGGAATTTGTAGTGTCTCATGTTTGTGGATTCCAGCATTGATTTGACGTCGTCGTTGATTGATGCTTGTATTGCCATAGCTATGAGTTTGTTCGATTCTCGTTGTAGATATATACGTGCTTGACAAATTTCCGAATTCGGCCTCCATATTAAAAGAGCAGAACAGCTGTTTCAGCTGTCTATGCCAGTTGTGTTTTGTCTCCGTCGTGGCTAACTTTTCCAGCTGCCGGTAGCAGTTTAGGTTGAGGCAATTGTCACCTTGTCCAAAAATATGTTTTCTTTATTAAAAACTAAATGCTTAGCACTTAAAAAACTACATCAAAACGTGTCCTAGAAAATGTTTTGCTGGACACATATCAGACGTCATTACGATGAAAACAATCTTATAATTTGAAATGTCCGTTTCCGCCAAAAACTCCAGGTAGAGCCTCAAACTTCCATATTGCAGGTGTGGCTTTTACGGCAATACAAAAAGTTCAAAAATTAAATTTTGCTGTTTACTAGATGCAGAATTTGATTCTCTACAACCCAAAACCAAGTTGATCCGAATAATGTGAAGTAATAAAAAGGTATGTTAATTACAATCAATATAATTACAGTGAATCACAATATCTGGGAGTAATAAAACAGGTACATGTGGTAGTAGTAATACGATTTAATCCCATTTATAAACTTCCTAATTTTGACCAGTTGTGTTTCGACTCTTGTTGTTGCAGAGAAATAGCCAAGTATACGTCCTTACGACATACGGGAAGTAAAAAAGTTTTAGTTGAAAGTTGTTGTTGTGTTAAGTCTGTTCAGGAATACTTGTATATGTACATGATGCATAACAAGTGTGTATTCATTCTCAAGCAAATTAGGAACAGGAGCATGGAAAATGTGAAACAGAAGCTGCCGCTTTAGATTTCCAAATAAACGATGTGCTTCCGATTATGATTACATAAGTTTTGACAAGAAAAATGGATTAATATTAAATAGTAGATCTCAAATAACACCTAATTACTCAACATAGGGAGGGGTTATGATTAACTATTAAGTGTTCTAATGCTCTGACGAACATAGACGTCATCAAATCCAATTACATATGTTGCCGTTGGCATACTACGAAAGCAGGACTGCGCTTCCGTTTCCATTTACTTTATTTGTTTAACCGTCAAACAAATAAAGTAAATGGAAACGGAAGCGCCGTAAATATTTGTGCAAATATGTTGCCCTGTTATTAGCTTTTTGTGAAATTCAAACCAGCAGCAGCAGAGCAGGCGGGTCAAACCAGCAACGGGTCAGCAGAGCACTGATGTTGACCCGTTTTCTCTGATAGCTCAAGCTGGATGATGAAAATCATGTAAGACATCATAGAGCACGCCATCTACAATAAATCCAATACATAATGCCTTTTGGTTATTTGGATGTCAACTTGAATCGATAAACAATAAGAAGTTAAAACTCACTCCGGGTATTAATTCATAGTTAATACTACAGACGTCTCTTCCAGTGAAATCCCACTCCCATTGCACGACCCATTCCGTTAAGTCAACTAGTTTCTCGCGGTAATTTGGTTTCTTTAACTTTTCCAATATGACCAGTCTCATCAGTTTCCCCTTTGACTTCAAAATCTAGAAGTAAATCAGAAATTCGAAAGTTATTTTACAGCTTTTCTTGTACAGTAAATACAGGAGATTAATCGTATATGATAGTTACTTCTTGTTTCATATGGTTCCCAATGCTAACAATGAGAAATATCTGGAGGAATCCGCAAATCAAATCCAATGTGTTTGCAGCACCTTCATTTGGCCAAATTAAAGCAAAAATCCCGTAGGTGAGACCCATTGCCAAGTAGAACAAGGTCGTCAAGGCGTACATCCCAGCAACTTTGTTATAAATGCAAAAGCAGTTCTGTAGCCTTATAAATGCTTGGGCGAACATTTCCTCATTTACAGCCATGCTATTTAAATTTGTTTCGGGGCATACTATAGAATGCTGGTGATTTACGTATTGATTTTCTAAGAATAGTTCAAAGTTTTTATATGCATCTAAAAGATGCATTCCGAATGTGACAATTAATCCGATTCGTATTACACATGATAACCACGCAACTGTAAAGTACACTATTTCAATTGCATGTGCCAACCATGTCAAAGTTACGGATAAATAATAGGAATAAAACTCTGCATAAAAGTGGGAAACCGTCCCAGCACCCCACCAAACGAATAAAATAAACGTCCAGAAATACAGGATCGATCCAAAAACCCATAGGAAATAAAATTTCAGCTTTGATTTTGAATTTATCAAAGCACCCCATGTATGTTTTTCTGCCGCGGCTGTGCTAGGCTGAGTGATACTGATACTCGTTTCAAAAGACGCTAGGTTGTTAAGAATCTCAGAGATTTGATCGCCATAAATGAGTCCTACGAGTCGAAATGAAGAGTCCACGACCAGTATCGTCAACGTGCCGGCTGTGTGCATGATTTGTAACGCTAAGCTCATAAGTCCGATTTTACTGAGGTAAATCACTTTTTGCAGATAAATAAATTCAAGAAGTAGAGCACCGAGAAATAGATTTATTGTGTAGATGAAAATTAAACTTTTTTTGACGCACCGAGTAATGTTTTTAGAGATTTGGTATTCATTTTTACTTTGAACTATATTTGTTATTGGGAGGTATCCCAGTGCCCGAGCAAGTAGTAGCAATCCTACAAAAAATTTATCCATTTCGGTTGTTGTTACAGCAGGCACCTACCAAAGAGTACGAGGGTTATATCTCGCCGATAGAGCTGCAAACTAATCTGAAAGTCAAGTTACTGATCCTGGCTTCTCTATTTACAAAGCAAACCAATCAGCAAATGCTACAAAAAGGAACTTTCCCGAACAAATATTGCACTTTAGCATTTACTTTGTAGATAAAACTAAACGCATTGACACTGATAACAATTCATTTCCAATTCAATTAGGGAAGGCATATTAGATTTTTCTGACTTTTGACACTGGAGAAAAATAGGGGCACCATAATTACAAGCCCTTGCCCTAATGCTAGTATGTACAGCCAATATGTACATACAATAATTACTAATTACTTGGAATACATTAAATAACTTACTAGGGTTACCATGGTATATGTACTACTAACTACTAACGATTACCGAATTTATTCAATTTTGCTGTAACTAGCTTCAGCTTCTTTGCTTTTCCGACAATTCCAGTTGAATGAGAAACGTCATATATGCCATCAAAGCGCAGGTCATCTAAAAATTTTTTTCATTGAAATAGGTAGAGGTGCTTGATTTAAATATGTACTAACACAGGGAAAACGTTAACATAATAATCTGATGTCTGCGATGCTTACCCCAGGAATAAGTTCGTAGTTTATCCTACAAACATTCCGTCCGCTAAATTCCCATTTCCAGTCCAACACCCACTGCGTAATTTGTCTTGGCTGCCGTAATAGATACATAATTAAAAAATAATTTTAATTATCTTACATTCCAAATTACCTTACACATTCACTTATAAAACAAGATTTGAATCAAACTGATTTTTCGAAATGAAATGCACCACTCAACATTCAATTTAAGAACTTACTTTTTCTCTTGCATCGACTTTCTTCATGGTTTCATTAATCAGAATTCTGCTGAGACATTCCTTCTGCTTCGACATCTGACATTTTATGTAATAAATTCATAACGATTTAATTAACGTGTATTAAAGCACACGTGTTTTATCTTAATAACCAGTTAAACGAATTTCAAAAATATTTCACAGTATTTTGCCTTACTTCAACTTTCAAGCTGACCCCAATGCCCAGAATTAGGCTAATTAGAAGTGACGAGCAGGTACAATTTAGAATATTAGCAATTCCATCGTGTGGCCAAATGAGGGAAAATATTCCCAATACAAGAAGCATGCCCATGAAAAAAAGATTCGTGAGCCCATACACACCAGCAATTTTATTGAAGGAGTAAAACCCTTTTCGAAGTAAAGTGAAAGTTTCGATGAAGTTATCTTCGAAATGAAATTCTTCTTCTTTTTCAACGCCGTTTGTATTTATACTCACTTTTTCGTTCCACTTCCAACAATTAGTATTTGAAAATGTGCAAAACATTAACTGAAGGATTTGGCAGCATTTAGTATACCTTTCTATCAAATTCAACGCTAACGTGAGGGTAAAGCCTGTCGTACTAATGCAGGAAGCAATGGCAATAATATTTGACATTAATTCAACCGAATCGGTCATCCATCTACCAGGCAAGTTCAAGAAATAGAAATATGACTGAATCGGCGAGTCCCTTTCGAAATACCACCATGTCACAATCGTCCCCGTCCAAATCAATGTCAGCATTGAAATTATCCATAGAGTGTAAAACTTTACTTTTAAACTAAAAAGCCCAATCTTAATTTTTGTTTTCATTTGTGTTGCCTTGTCAGACTCATGGTCAAGGAGCAGGCCGTCCGGAACACGGCCGGGTATTTTACTTAGTGTGTGTTCCAGCAGTGGCTTCAAATGGCTGTCAACATCTTTCAAATTTTGAAGAATTCCACACATTTTGCTACCATAAATGATCCCGACAAGCCTCGCAGAAAAGTCATTTAAGAAAATAGCCAGAGCTGTAAACCCGTAAATTATTCGAGAGGCTCGGCTCACAATGCCGGTGGCAAAGACGACTCGCAGAACGTAGTGTGTTTTGCACAAAGTTGTTACTACAAGGAGAAATATAGTGTAAAGGTAGACTAGTGATTTTTTATGAATTTTTAATTTAGATTTAGTAAGAGGGTCACAAATTGGGAAGTATCCGGGCAGCCAGAGTAAGAATGCGTTTAGTTTTAGAATGTCGAAAACCATTTTTTTTAATTTTATATATTTATTGCGATAGTTACAATAGTGCTATTAATTAGATTCTAGCTACGTACATCGATATGTATTTACAATGATTAATGCTAAAGTTAAATGAAATTGTTTCAAAATTAAATGTTCGTGGGTTCTTTGATCTGTGTACGTCTCGCGTTGTACGTGGTCGATAGCCAGTCACGCTTAATTATAGCTGAGGCCATAAAGATACTGTGAATTGTGAATGACTGGTACAGTACAGTAATATGATAGATACTTCCTTAATTAATTACATAGTTTGTTCTAACTGCAAGGGATACTATACACACAACACTACGATACTAACACACAGTAAAACTACAATGTAATATGTGAAGCATACTTCCTTTTGGACTTTGAGCTTCCTGTTGCACAGTTGTTGACTGTCTGGTGTACTTCCGTTCCTTAACTCTTCGAAACTTCCTTTGCCAGCCTTCTAATTATGGTTTTCCGAAAGCTTCAGTTGAATGATGAAGGTAATGTAAGCCATCAAAGCACAAATTAACTGAAAAATTGTCGTATAACAAACTTACGTACTTATTGTGTCCTATAGATGAGAGGTTTTAAAACATTTTTTGTAACAGCTCAACTGGCTAACGATAATTAAAATTTTGTAAACCGCTAGTTTACAAATATAAATATGAACGTACCCCAGGTATAAGCCTGTAGTTTATCGTGCAAATACTCATTCCAGTGTATTCCCAGTTCCAAGTAATCAGCCATTCCGTAATTGTAATAGTCTGTACGAACAATACAGTTATGTATATCTATGTATGTAGTAGGTTTAATGACTTGGTATATTTTATATAATACGTAGTTAAAATTAAACATCACACCAAACCTTACTTTGTCTGGAACGTAATCCGTTTTCACGCTGTTTATTATTATTAACCGATATAATTTCTCTTTGCATTTCCGCATCTGAAATATTTAAAATAGTAGGATTATATGGGGCACCATTTTGGATTTATCAGTAATATTCAAAATAACTTTGCATAACTAAAATATTTTGAGAACAATAAACCAACTTCTATTTTCATATGATTGCCGATGCTCAAAATTAGGGTTGCCAACAGTAGAGCTATTGCACAAGAAAGAAAATTTGCTACCTCCCCATCAATTGGCCAAATGAGTGTGTAGATACCATAGCTAAGCCTCGTCCCTAATAGGAATAAATTTGTGACAGCATAGATGCCTGCAATTGCGTCGAAATCATAAAAGCATCTTTGAAGTCTTGCAAATTCTTCTAAGTATTGCTCTCCGTTTAGAAACCCTAAAGTGGATTTTGTATTCAAACCAAACTCGGATTCAAACCCAGAGATGCCTTTGAACTGATACTCAAGGATTTCACAGAAACCTTTGTAAATCGCTGTCAGCCATGGTCCTATTGATACGATGAAGCCTACCGTTCCAATGCTAGACACTATCATGAGGGTTTCCACAGTAAGTTCGTTAATATCCGCCATCCACTTGTATGGAAAAGGAACCAAATAGTGCTTCGCATCTTCTTCGTAGTGGCGATCAAAGTAGGCCAAGATGTACAAAATATTTGTCCAACCAAAAATAACTAACGATATGAAATACAAGAAATAAAATCCAAATCTGTTGTCCTTTTTTAGACTAAAAGTAGGGCCTCCTTTAATTTTGTGTTGATGTAGGTTTTCAATACAATATGAGTCAAGTAAAAGTTCCAAATATTCAAGATTTTGAACAGTTCTGTAGATTTGCTTCCAACGAAGAATTCCGATGAGCCGAGGACATACGTCAGCCACAAGTATGGACACTGAACTTACGGAATACATAATGTGCATAGTAAGTCCGTAGATGTCAAAAGTGAATACTCTAAGGACGTAATTGGTTGCAGCCAGGGTACAGGGTATAAATAAAGCTATTGCATATAACATTGAACCAGAAATATACTTTGTTGTAAATTTTGAAGTATCTTCGATCTTATTTTGGAATATTATCGGTCGAGTAGGGAAATAACCAAAAATCCATAGAAGAAAAATATTTAGTTTGCAAAAGAAATCCATTTTAAAAATACCGGTCAAGGTTTTACAAAATCTGTAATAAAGAGCAGATGCAACTATTTCTGAGACTTCACGGGCATATCTGGGATGTGGAATTGAACGTAAAAAAGACAAGGTTATTACATTTAGTGAGCTTTTTCCCATTTAATTTGTAAGTACCGTATTTCCTCGATTAATTACCGGGTCTCAAATAGTTCCCGGTTTCGAATAGTTTCCGGGTTTATAACATGTAAATCATATTGGAGCCAAGCCAGTTTTATGAATTAGTTTCCGGGGAAACTAATCGAGGAAATACGGTAAGTTGTAAGCTGTAGGTTTGAGAGCACATTCAAGTACATAACTAATAGGCGGAAAGAGTACCTTTATGGAATTGTGTCGCTCAATTTATTTAATTCATTTAGTTGCGGACCTTATTGACAAAGCCATGGACATTATTCCGCCCATAATTATCGTATTTATAGATGGCTCGAAAATGCAATGTTTCAATCATATTATAATAATACTAATAGAGTGCTTCTTCATGTTTCATT
The DNA here is from genome assembly GCA_034695205.1 of Dicyrtoma fusca. Lineage (NCBI taxonomy): Eukaryota > Metazoa > Arthropoda > Collembola > Symphypleona > Dicyrtomidae > Dicyrtoma > Dicyrtoma fusca. The sequence continues at coordinate 2,148 of JAQFZC010007521.1, read as the reverse complement.
TGGGATCATAAACGGTCTCAATACAATTTTGCTATTCAAGTATGATAAATTTCTCTTTATAATGCAATAATTCATAACCGTTATTCATGGATTACTCAACAATATTATGTGATAAAACATAATCTATTCAAATACACTAACGTAAGTTCTATCGGTCAGAAAAATAAGAAACTAATAAGCAGGCCTATACAAGTCGGGCAGCGGGCAAACTCAATCACGGTCTCTGAGATAGCCGCCTGAAATTGTAGAGAGAAAGACTAACATTATTATACAAAACAAAGTTGACACTGTCCTCCAACGAGGATAGCCCAACGGACTCAGTATACGTTACAGACTTTTTTTGGTTACAAATTATTTTTGTTAGGATACAAGTAGTTTATAATATTAAATGTATTAGGTATCAGGCACAGTCGAGAATTAATGGTGCACACATATTTGCACTGACTTCTTCAGTACAGTTGAATCCACTTCCTCGATTAGTATTGCTGGTAGATGGTAGTCCTCATAAAATCTAGGAAGAGTTTAGTGATAGTCCGTCTGGCACCGATATATAGCCCTATCACTTGAATATCAACCAGGCCGAGTTTTTCTTTGAAGTATGGAATGCAACGTAAATTGTTTTTTCTCTCGATGAACGTCCTCGGATTGATTAACATCTTGCTCCATTACGAAAGTAGGATCAATAATTACGCCCTATTTTGTTTGAAGGTTATAGGTAATAATGTATATGCGTCTTGAGGCGGTTACCCGTGCGCTGCTACTTTGGGACCCTACTACTGCTAAAGTGCTTCCATTCTCTTCTTTGTGGTCCGCAGCACTACATTCGACTTCTTGCAACACCTACCATCCGAGTTTCTCCATTGCTTCGACGATCAAACGCCTTACTGCATGATGTCAATTATTCCGTAAAAGGTCGCCCCTATGACATTTTCCAAGGACGTGTCCTGAAGTTTTGGTCTCTTTACAACCAAATCGGCAGTAAAGGTCGTATCCAAGATCAGGTCTAGGAATGGCTTTAACAGGTAGCACGTAACTGGTCATTTTGATGGAAGTTACTAATTCAGACGTTGAAAGTCCATTTTTTTAATGCAACCATTTGTTAGTATGTAACGGGATATTCTTACAAATGAATTACTCCTTGCCCTTTCTGACGTAGTTTGCTCCAACTTTCGTGGTCAAGACTTCTAAGATGTTTTCTGATGATTTTACTTTTCCTCATTTTTGGTTTTTTTGGCTCCTGTATATTGCATCTATTTCGGTCGGAATATTGAGAAAGTCTAGGCTATCCTCTTGTTCTCTTAGGAGATCCTTAACTTCGGGCATCAGTGAATGGTCTGATAGCATTAAAACTTCAAGGGAATGAAGGCTCTTAATTCCAGCTTCCCATTTGGCACGAATTAAACCCAGCCCTTTCACTTTAGATCTAGAGTACACGCTGGTGGGAGTGGATACTGGTAGCGTGGGAATTTCTTTGGTTGAGCTACGAATAATTTTGTCGATCGATTCTAGGAATTTAGTTGATAGCTTTGAAAGGGGGCGTGATGAAAGGGGTAAATCAAAGTTGGCCACAAGTAATTTTTTAAAATGTTAAGTTTTTGATCTGGTGATATCATATGGCATAGGGGCTCCAACTAGTTTTCAATTGTACTGGAAAATTGGTGAGCGTATTTTCCTTTGTCAAAAACGATACAATCGTAGTCCTCCCCTCTGCTTATTGGTGGAATCGAAATTTGATATTTTATAATAACAACTCTTAATAATATTAATATCAATAAATATCCTAAGGCAAGCTCTTAAATTACCTTCCCCCCGATTTTCAAATGCCCTACAGTATGACAGTGTACTGTTTTCACTGTTGATATATATATGGTCACCTTAGTCATGGATTGGAAGCTGAGGCATTAAAGATACCGATATAATAGTGAAATTCGTTCAGATTACAAATAGTGCAGTATAGCTATATGATGCTGTTAGACAAAATAACGTTTTCTCGTAATGGGGGGATTTGTTTTACGACAATAAATGCAATAGACTTTAAATTTTAGTAGCCAATTAGTAGCATTCTTCATTGTAAAAAATAAATAAATTTATTCATTGGGTCGATTTGACCATTTTGGTCCATACAACCTGACTCAACCAGTCACTGTG
>JAQFZC010007520.1:0-11116 GCA_034695205.1 Dicyrtoma fusca | reverse complement strand
GATCAGAATTCCTACAGTAAATAGCTCCTTACGAACATCAGTAAGAAGCAACATAGATAGATAGATAGATAGATAGAAGGATGGAATAATTAAAAGACAGGATGATTACAAAAGCAAAATAAAACACATTAAAAGCGTTAAAGCATTACAATCAATAAAATAAAGAAACCAACTAGCTCATTGCATATATAAGTACCATAGTCAAAAACACACACCTGCACCCATGTCATCTTGCGGAAGAGGGAGACCCGCTCCATTTAGAATCTCTCTCAAGCGAACTAAATCCTCAACTGCACGAACAAAAAACCCGTCCATGTCTTCCAAAGGACCTAATTGAAGCTCATGAACTTCCATGTTACAAATAATTCTACAACGGTCAGCGATTTCCAATTTTCTGGTTGCAAGATTAGGAACATTAAAAACCAATAGTTCTGATGTGGCAATATGAGTTACGTACTCAGCAACCTCGTCATCGCCCCCAATCAAATGTTGAAGCCCACCGTCGTCTTCTGCAAACCAAACATCATAATTATACAAGTAAAGTGACCGACAATTTGCAAACTTAACGCAAACCGATACAATTAGTACATAAGAGATACCTATTTTTCTGATTTGCCCATCACATTTATAAATTTTTAAACATAGTAACTGTAATTACTTAATTCATACACTTTACGCATGGTAAAAAAACCTGTTTCATCATCTTTCAAAAACCGACCTCACCATGGATACTTAGTGGATTCAAGCGAATGAGAGTGTCTTTTTAATATAAGTCTTACGGCGAATAAAACCCAAAGCCAACGGGTGTCCCATTGGTATCAAATCTCGGACTCTGGAGTCCACCTCCTTCCTCAATTTTGACAGCGTCAACACTTCGTCAACGTTTAAACGAAATTCAATAACACGAGGGTCAGGTTCTAAGCGGTGCTAAAACATATCAGTAAACAAGAAAGAAGTAAGTTATTTAAATTTTTTATTTTCGAAATTTTAATTTACTAGTTGAAGTGTATCGCAATGTTAAAACGTACGCCGTTCTCCTCCATCATGCTAACACTTATGACGTAGTCCACCATTTTAATCTGCAAATTTAAAAATAGATTATCCGACTTTTAATTATGTATGTAAGTAAGTTGGTTTAACCACATTTGTTTCTTAAAAGTTAATTAAAAAATCAAAATCACCCATAAGCTCCGAAGTGACAATACACAATTAATTAATATACAACATATTAGCAACCAATCTTTTCTGCAAACAAGTGCAATATTAAAATTAAAAATACTGAATATTGATCAACAACAGACCTACAAGAAAAGAAAACCCAAGAACAATGCTTAGACGAACTAATTAAAAATTATAAATTAATCAGCTATCGCTTTCGGTATCAGCAATGACGAACATCTAACATTTAATCGAATAGCACTCAGACATGAATGACTCAAACTACAAACTATAAATTACCTCAAAAACCAACTACTTTTTTATATTATGCTGTTTTATTTATTTTTTTTTTATTTATTGATCATTACGACAGACACAATTTAGGTCCAGAAGGTGTAGATCTAGATCCGCTGAGCACTCACTTTTTACTTCCACTTACTTATTATGTAACCTAAGTACCTACATACAACTACAACATACAACACAACATACAAACAAAACTATATTTGATAGTCAATAGTTCGATCGAACTGTCTCCGATTCACCGAAGTACCTAGAACGGCTACAAACCCAGACAGAGATCCAGACCAAACTCTCCATTGCATCGCATTGGTCGCATTGCTAAAACCCTTAAGTCATCGTCGTCCGTCGTGGTCAGTCCGTATTCATTCATCATTGTTCATTGTCCATGAGTCACAATCTCAAAATAAAATTTATAACTACTACTTCACCCATGTAACTCAATTCCCAACGAACTTAATTCGAACAAATCCAATTATGGAGTATTAGCAATTAAACACCAAACATAGAAATGGTGATTGATAATGGACAAATTGCATAATGTCAAGCACTCAATAAAATAAATGACGATGAGTTTCCTAACAAAACAAATAACAAATAAGTGAGCAGATGTGCAGAGAGGGGGGGGGGGGACGAGTACAGTTGACCGTGTCAATTATCGATGCTTAAATAGCTGCTAATTTACGTAATTGCACTTATGACTTATACAAAAAATACATACCATAAAATTCGTAATAAATGAGTGATAATAGATCAACTACGCGCTTACGTGTAACTATTCTTAAGAGTAAGAGGTCCAAAACTGCTTTAAAATTCACTGTAAAGCCAACGATTCCGAAATCCGACCGAACGGTGGTAGTCTCACAGTATTAAAATTCAGATTAAGGAAGAGCAGCGATAATTACAATTTATTATTAGACTGGTATAAAAAGTAAAGCATCAAAGAGTGCTAGAGAAGTGAATTTATCGGTAATTTCCAATACAAAAAATTCCTCTTGAGATTGAGACTTCCTACCCCCACTTTTCACTCTCGACTCAAACTAAACTGACCGAAATACGAGAAACGTGCAGTGAAATGAACCTGAGTCTCCCACTAAACATGGATGATTGAGATTTGAGATGAGAAGAACGAAATGCACGAGATTATTCCGCAGCCAAAGGTGAAGGATGGATGGGAAGTATGAGGGATCATGCACACCTATTGGTTCATCTTTCGATTCATTCAAGCAAATAGCATCCAAGTGTTTCTGCTTCTTCCCTCAGGTTCATGATTTCTTTCAAGTTTCATAGCATGTGACTCTGTCGTCACTGATTCTGTCTGTGCAGTCAGCTTTCGTCTGAGCGGGAGATCGCTGATAGCATTTTAACGGTCAGCAGCTCAGCACTGAGCCAGAGAGCCGGAGAGAAGGTGCTCTGCTAATTGCCGTTGGCCGTGGATTGTGGATCTAGTGATAATTATCTTCAAATAAGTGTAATTTAAGTAGTAATTTTAATTACTGAGATGGGTTGAGTTCTATCAAGATTTCATAAGGATTTCCTATTAGTTCAGTTGAAGATCTCGTATTTTTGTATCCAGACTTGTAAATGTAATAATAAAAGTAAAGTTAGTTTAGTGGTTGTACGGTTGCTCCGTCAGTTAAAAATCCATATTAAAAAAGAAATCCAGCTCCAGCTTTCTACTGGTATACCAAATTCTTGTCCTGAATAATATAATAAATCATAATTTATTAAAAGTTAACGGAAGTCAGTTCTCTGTTAACAGTCAGAGGCCATACCAATTTATTCAATATGCGGAATTTTGCCTTCCAACTCCATCCAAGTCTATCTTGCATTCCATTTTTTTTCAGTTTAAATTCAAATAAATCATATTTAACAATAATCTAAATCAATTTAAGAGTAGGGTAGGTGTGTGTAAATGTAATAAATACTTAAATGTGATAAATCATTTTTTAGTTACAAAAATTCGATGGAATCTTCTGCCTGTTTCATTTTGGATACAATTAGCCGTTTAGAACATTCTGAAAAATTTGTGAAGGGATCGGTTTAAAAACGAGTCCCCAGTAAGAGATTATCACATTTAAGTACGTATCACATTTACACACACCTACCCTAGTGGTAAATGATAAATTGTTGACAAAATTAGTCGAAAAGAAATAGAACAACCAAATAGAAAAGTCAGTAGGTTCATTAGTTTTCCTTATCTGTCCGTCACTTTGCCATTTGCCCGGGATACGTCCATAGGATTTTATTTATTTTAATTGATTTAATTATTTTAAATTAACTATGGATGTGAGTGGAATAAAGTAGAAGAAATCAAAATACGGTGTGATCAAAAATATTTCTATTTGCACAGCAATAAGTGGCTGTAATTGCATATTTACGGTACTAATCGTTGGTTACTGTCTCTTAAAAATTATAGATGGCTGAAAATAACATTTCCCGTGCAATTGAGCATGTGGAACATGTTTTACAACAGTTACGAAGCGGACACCCAGGAGTTTTACCTTCAGTGCCCTCAACCAACCCCCTAGTATTCAACCGACTCAATGCTATTAGTACTAATTCAACACCGGGATCCACCGGGATCCAAACAAATTCTCACGTTCCTTATGATGCACTTCGAGGTGATCCACATGAAATTGAAATTGAGAGTAGCATAAGTAAACTCTTTGAGCCATACAGTTTAGTTTGACTTATTTACAATATGATTACTGGCTACTATTACTGAATATAGTGTATTTGTTTTATTTATTTAACAATTTAGTAATTAAAATTCGTTTATCTTCAGGTCACCGACCTACCAATCCAAGGACGTCCTTCAACTTTATCCCGTCATCTGCAGAATCCGTTTTACGGTCAAGTATGCCCCCTCCTAGAGGTAGAAGTACTGTTGGACAAAGTCGATACCGGGGAAGGATAGGGAACAGTCATGGAAACGTCCGTCCGGCTTTTCAGCTAAAAGTTGTGTATCTTGGACATCCACAAGAGAATAATTTCCCCTCTGCCCAAAGGATAGCTACACTAGCAAGCCAGAACCTAGGGGAATCAGTTCTAGAAACGTGTAAGTTTTACAACAAATCCAATCAAACTTCAATGGCATTATTTCTTGGAACCATTTGGGTGTGTATTATGTTAGATTGCACTTAAGTTGTATTTTTGAAAATTTGCAGTTGTTGATGCATCCGCAGAAGAAGTCCGTCAAGGAATACAAGATCTTGCTATGCATATGGAAGAAAATGAACCTCAAAAAAAATGTACTGCTGTGTCGTGGAAATTATTATATGCAAAGGGATCTGGGAAAAACACTCCTCTACTTCCTATTAGACCAGAAGCGTGTGCGAGCATTCCTTTCATTAAACGGCTAACTGACACTAAAAAAGTTTTTGTTAAGCCTAACACTATGTTATGTCCTTTCGTGAGTTTCCTAAATTGAACAATTAGCTAAAATGCACAATTAGTTTGCTTAATATATATATCCCTTTTAACGATATAAAGTTTGACAAATGATTTTATTCATGAACTTAATAGGACGATGACTTTGACGATAGTTGTGAAGAGGAAAAAGCAGGGTTGAGTCAGAGTGGGGCAATAACCGATTTGAATGGCAGCAACACTTCTGTAGGTGATCACATTCTAATTCACGAGAATCAAGATTCTAATAATACTGCAAATGTGGACACACCAAATGGGGGATTTATGTTTGAGCTACCACTAAACCTATCATCCAGTGAAGAGACCAGTGTGGTCGAATTTGAAACTGACACTTCTTATATGGGTTGGTAGTTGCATTTATGTAAATACATTATACCACTACACTGCATACATATACATTCAATTCTAATTCTGACTTATCATTTTCTAAAATAAATCCTAATTTGTTATTAGGAATGCTTACCCTGGACGATTACCGTCAACATATGATGGTTATGAATCCGGGTATTAACCAATTAAATTTGGATCGTACCAAATGTAAAATATTGAACCTCGAGACAATTTTGGATTACTACACACGGGACAGGAACTTACACCAAAGATTAAGTGTCAACTTTGTCAATGAAGATGGTAATAACTTTGTCAGGAATTAAAAATTAAAGTTTATGGTTATAAGTTTCTGGTTTTCAATTTTGATACCGGTTGTACTTTTCGTTTCTAAAACAGGTATTGATTGTGGTGGACTTACTTCCGAATATTTTTGGCAGTCTCACGTTTCTCTTTATTCATCAACTTACAAATCAAGAAATGTATTTGTTGGGAGGGAAGGATTTCTACTTCCTTCGTCAGATGTATTACTTTCCCGGCATGGTGTATACTTCAAGTTAGGTCGGTTTATGAATCACTGCTGTTTTCAAATTGGGTTCTTTTTCATTGGGTTGAGTAAAGTCGTATCTCAGTACATAGCTCTAGAAAATGTGGAAGATGCGTACGACTTATTAGACATAGAAGATGACGACCTTCCGTGTACAACTTCGACTGCACTTTTAAATCAGGTACAAAAGATTAATCTGTGATCGCACTTGTTAGCGGGTTAGGTAGGAGTTAATTGGAATATTTGTCTTAGTTGTACAAGTTTCAGGGGGACCAGTCGTCGTTAAGCAGCCAAGAAAAGCAGCTACTCCAGCTAGGACTGGAACAGAGTGGTGTAACTTATCCTTTGTATGGTACTCCTACAGAGGAGCTCATTAAACTAGTTAAATTCTGCGTCGTTGTCGTCCCTCGAGCCGCTCAACTACAAGCTCTGCGAGAAGGTGTTCGGCATAGTGGGATGATTCATTTTTTGAAATACCGTGGGTTGTACTCAGGATGCTTTAAGACACTTGAGGAAGCTCCCCTTACAGTTGAGAGCATTATGGCTGCTTTTAAACATTCGGACGATGTAGATGTCCAAGATGCTTTGCAAAAGCTACGGGCGTATCTTCATTGGCGTGTAGAAAGTAAGGTTTTCTTAAAAAACCCATTTTTATTTCATTTTTAAGTTGAAGATGTACACTTGCTAGCTTCTTTATTTTTAATGTATTTCAGGGGGAAAACCGTTAAAGGACTTTTTGATCTGGCTTACGGGGCTGCCTGTTCTGCTTTCGTGTGATTGCTTAACATTGTTTGTTACTGCTCAAGGACGCTATGTAGAAGTGGATGTGTGTGAAAAATGGCTTAAGATGGCGAAATGTGTTTCACACGAAGCCTTAATTGAACAGTTTGAAACTGCCTTGAAGGATCCTGCATTTCGAAAAATTTAAGTGGACTGTGTTTTCAGTCCAATCTGAAATAACTTTCATAGCAATACAGTAATTATTTAATCTCTTGTAAAATCTCTCATGTAATGTAATTTTAGTACTGCACACATTTTAATGTCGTTATTATTGTTGTTATTATGTTTCAATTCTAGTACTTTATGCAGAACATTCAAATTAATTTTATCTTTTTTTACACACATGTTAGTGTAATAACGTACTAAACAAGCTTATTTAACTATTACAGTACAAAATTGCTATGTAAATATCACTCTTTATCATAGTCACCTCCTACTTACAAGACTACCACTAGTCAGACCAAAGTTGTAAAAGTAGTTCCAAAAATTGTGCTTTAGGTTCTATTTTTATACCGTACTGATACATTTTAAATCGTGCTGTAATGTAAGTACCACCAATGTCAGATAAGTTTTGTTTATGTCTTGGTACTACCTAAGTAGGTATGTATGTATACCTACCTAGTTCCACATATATTTTTACGTAGCTGGTAATCCATAATTATGTCTGGACGGATGCCTGTCATTTCCATATTGTTTTTAATTTTAGCGTAGTTGACTTTTTAGTAACTCATAGAGTTTTTTAAACGTCGGGGTTACAGATCTCAATACTGGCTTGATTATCGGATCTTATATTTACTAATAATGGAGTTGAATACAAAAGTCCGTTCCGGGACAAATTAATTATTCAGTTTTTTAGTAATCCACATGAGGATGAGTAATTTACGCGTTGTTGCGAATGTTAAGTATATATTACCTTAATTGTTTACGGCGTAGCCTGTTCAGGCTGATTTTTCTTGCCGGAGAGCGAAATGTAATGATGTAATGTATTTATGTGCTAATAACGTTTAAATGCAATCGTGACAGCAGTTTTTAATTTGTAAATCAAGACTTAAAATGATCATATTGAAATGTAATCTTCAAGTTGTACAAAACGTTTGTATCTAGGACCAATGTTTGTAATAGATTTGTCTTAAAATCCGGCTAATAAAATGCAATGTGAAAAAGAAACAAAACTCAACATGTACATATGCGTAATTCTCTATTTGTATGGTCGAAGTCCCTGTTTTATTCGTATAAATTGTATGAAGTTTGTGTACATAATACCAGTTATTTTCTCTGCTTTAAGTTTTTTTAGCAACGACTAATTTATAAAGATGAGCTAATTTGTACGGCCAGGAATCGTGTAATTACCCCGGGGGGACTTTCTCAGAATCAGTTTCATTTCAGTAAATACAATTTATAATTAATAAACAACAGTTTACACGATACTTTATTAATAGTAATTGAAATGATGGATACCTGTATTATTATATTCCTTTGAATTCCTGTTAGTTTACTTTTTCTTACGTTTAATTCTATCTTACCTCTGCTCTTTGTGTTTTTCTGGCTGATTATGCAAATTCTCTTAATTAATTTTCATACCGTGATCGTCTGAGTTTTTACTTTAATAAAAACAAGAAAACTACATAAATTGCATGCATTTGTGATTACTACTGACTGACTGTCTACTGTCTACACAATAGTCTAGAATTCAAGAGAGGCTAAAGCCACATTAATATTTATGACCTGGAGCGAGTTGATTGGTTTTGTTAGTATTGTTGAGTTTAATTGAGCGATAACGAAAGACGAGTAGGGAAAAGCTTCAAGTAAAAACATAAAATTGTACATTATTGTAGATTGTAGAGGTATAATTCAATGTAATAATTAGCAAGGTAAAGGTGATGAGAAATATGGGAAAAGTTCTTAAGCACTTTTTTAATAATAATTATTATTATTGTTCTGAGTCTTCTGAGGGTTTTATTGAAATTGGAAATAACGTTGAAATTACCCACTGAATTAAATGTGTAGCAAGTCTATTGCTTTATTGTGTGACTGCGTCTCTACGATGGTTTGGCATTCAATATTTGTGGTAATTTATTGCCGGTTTTTCTTCTGGCTTTGTGGTGGCAATGAGACTGACTGTGACTGTGAGAGTAACCTTTACAAAAATTTATAATTTTATATATTTTTCTTTGTTTTCTATGAAACTGACAGCTCATGAAGAAGAATCACTTAAAAGTGGGTCTCAAGAACCAGCCGCCCATCATCGATGCTGACCTCCGACACATCGTCAAGTTGGAGGAGTGCACTTCAGTTCTAGAGGATCGCCGGATCATTTTCATTACATTACAGAAGGTAAACAAGATGGAATGGTGGAATCAGCTCATGGTGACGGATCCGGAATTAAATACAAAGAAGATCAATCGTGAGCCAAGTAAGCTTGGGTATTTGGATGGGGAGACGAGATCCATGGTGGAGAAGATGATGCATGATCAACGACAGAAGGAAATGGGCCTTCCAACGTCCGAGGAGCAGAAGAAACAGGACATGCTCAAGAAATTCATGGAAGCACATCCAGAAATGGACTTTTCTCAGTGTAAATTCAGCTAGATAATAAGATAATGAATTAGAACTATCTACCTACATAAAAATGCTTCTAACTTGTAATAATTATAATAATAAGTGAAGTACTTTATGAAGCATACGTTGTACACAATATTACAATTATTATTACTTAATTAGCTCGAATAAGGGGACTGAAGGTTACGGTGAATCTCTACTTGAAGCTAATCCTTCCTCAGGTCAACTTAAGTCTGATTGCAATGGAGAAGTCTCTGGGAAATCAAATGGACGCTTTTCGTCGTCTTTCTGGAGTGGATTACCAGTCTAATACTAGTTCGGATAACAGGGCAACCTCCTCCTCCTCCTCAACTTGATAGCCTGGACAAGAAGGTTAGTTCTTTTTATTTTTTATTCAATAAAGAACCCAGCCAGCATTTCTTTTTTCTTTTTTTGAACTAACAATATTCAATAAAAGGTAACATATGAGAGAAATTAGGGGTTAATTCTTCTTCTGGGCTTTTTCTGCAGCCTTGGTTACCTGTGGTAGCAGACTGCTTAGGAACTTGTGACCAGTCAATTTGTTTGGGACCGGAGGGCGTTTCGTCGTTTGTGAATTTGGAGTAGCTTAAATGCTGTGAGAGTTGATGAGATTTCTGGATCTGTAAAACGTCCTCTGATTCTGCCCACTCCAGTAGTAATGACCCGGCTTTCCATCTATCACAGCTAATTTATCTCCTTCCTCAATTGCCTGCCGTGGATTATTATTTAACCATTCCATTGCTGAGAAAGGAGTGCTGTGATCTCTTCCGCCTTAGACAGTGCATGATTCTTGTAGAACTTGAGGTCAGTCCCTCCGGGGAAAGCATACTAACACTGATTCTGGCCCCTTTCTTCAACTATGATCAAGTGACAATGACCTCAAGTTTCATTTCACCTCAATTCAACTTCAAAACTGTATATTTCATTTAGTATAGCGGCTGGTTTGGCCGCTGGAGCATTCCTCATCCAACTCGTCATCTTTTTCTGCACTTTCAATTTTAAGAAACTTTGTCCAGGTCAGCAACGGGAGGTCAGATCGACGGGAGATTTAGCGCCCCGCCAATAATGAAGGCTAGACGGAGTAGAAGAAGTGTGGAATAGAATGTTAAGTGTCTCATCTCTCCCCTTTGTATTTTGTACTAAAGATTATAGTTGTGCAAACTAGATTCTATTTCATTAGGAAACGTAATTTTCGGGAGTTTCCAAAATAGCAAGAAACTTGTAACTTGGGAAATTCAGTCACAGTTCTGCTTTCACGTTTTTGAAAGTGTTTCAACTACCCCGGGGGGACGAGGGGGGATTTCCGCCGGGTGGGGTATGGGGGGATTCAAAGTTTTTTAAAACATTAGCAGGGATGCTGTGAATAACTTCCCCAAGTTTGAAGTTTCTAGCTAATTTGGAAACCCCTGAAAATTAAATTGCCCGATGAAAAAAACTGTTTTGCATAACTAAGCCTCAGCCGACAATACCAAGGGGAGAGGTGAGATGTCTACAGATGTCTACTTGCATTCGCATTCTTTTTAAGTGCTAGCTGAAATTCTGGAATTTTTGGAGATAGTTCATTAGCCCTTTCCATATCATCCCGAGGCAAATTATTCTATGCTGTATGAGTCTATCACTGACTGTATTTGTCTCAAAGTAATCGCTTACAGAATAATTTAGGAGCGCAAAAGGTGACAGTAGGTTAGCTTTTTTTGTTTAAGGTCAGTTGGCACTAGAACCAATGACGAAGGAAGGCAATAGAAATTAGGAAATGCCAATTATTGGTAATGAATGGTTGAATGTATTGAAAGATTAATAAATTTGGTTTATTTGTCTGATTTTGGTTGACAGACTAAGCCATCCGAGCGTGACTTGGGCACAGCGGAATAATTGTGTTTTCTTCACCATTTGCCTAGAAGACGTTCGAGATCCCACGATCAAAGTGGAGCCCAGTACTATTTATTTCCGTGGAGTGGGGGGTCCGGATAAGAAAGAGTATGAGCTCAATAT
>JAQFZC010007519.1:0-11117 GCA_034695205.1 Dicyrtoma fusca | reverse complement strand
TACCGCTCAAATCTGCTCTGCAGCACAGGCCTCTGAAAACTTTGTAGCGGATACATAACAATAGCTTGCAGTGCGTTACAGAGAATAAGTGAATACCCCTATTATTCTATAATCAATAAAATTAGCCGTTAGGAATTGTGAATACTCGTTCAGAGAAGATTTTGGATTTATTGTAGAAAGCATTCGGTTTATTAGCCAATCAAAAAAGAACTAAAAGGTACTCCGGTGAATTGCCATGCTTAGCATTGAGAAATCGGGTATAAAAGGGCTAAACATCAATTCAGTCGGGGAAATTCTCCGAACGGGAAATGACCCGGCACTAACGCCTCTTCGTCATCTTCGCATCGTGACTTACTAGAGTTCAATGATACAAAAGTCTTGCGACTATAGGGCATTTAAATAAAGAATATGTAGATCTGCCATTTAATATTGAGATTGTCTACGTCTACGGATTATTCTGTATCGATACGCGTTCCCTTGTTGTTGAATAAATAATTATTGTATTGGTTTAATTGTACCAGGGTGGTGAACAGGTTTTAACCCGAGTGGCTAAAATATGGCTTAAAGTGGTTTTAACCGGCTTTAATTATTTGGGGTTTTTGGCTAAAAGTGGCTAAAAGTGGCTTAAATAGCTAAAATTGAACAAAATAGAGTCAAAATTCTGCACAAGTAATGTAGGTCGACAGTGCTCAAGTATTTCCTGCTTTTAGCGTTATTTAACATGAAAATAAAATGCGAGGTTGACCTCAGATGCATTGGCTCGTTATTGATTGGGCTGCCATTCAAACATGTTCATTCCCATGTAAAGATCGGCATGCATGCAGTTTCAATTCTCGATTTTGTACTCAGTGCATAATAAAGTTAAAACTGACTAACTCTAACTACGTTAATTCATCATATCTGATTCGGATGACTTATCGGATATATGAAATAAGTGGGGTAGAATCTAGTTCATAAGAAGCAAGTTCCTGAGGGCCGCTCAAGAAAAAAGCAGGTAGAAAACAAAACTTGGAAGTTCAAAAACTCACGTTCACAATGAGTATTCAAAACTAAAATGCTAGTTGTGCAATAATTTGTTCAGTGCCAGAGCAACTAGATCAAGGGATCACTGAGGGCCATGTTTAGCTAGAAAAAAATTACAGGAACAATAAAGGTATTTTTATTATTTTGCATCGCAATAACTTTTATTCCCTGTCAATTCTTACTAAAAACGATATACCTGCTTAAAGTTTCGATTGTGTGGTGATACACGGTTTGGGTTTAAGCAGTTACTGTGTTTACATTCTTTGAAAATGCCTGGGTACGAAACTATTAACTGAGTAGGCTAAACAAAATTTTTGAGTTAGTTGTACAAATACATTAACTTTTATAAAGTGTGCCTCCAAAAGATGCTTAGAACTGATAATTATTTAGTTCTCAGTCAATTTACATGCACTAGATAGGTTTTTTGAATTAAAGCCACTTTTAACCATTTTAGCCATTTAAGCCACTTTTAGCCATGGTTTCAATTTTAGCCAGATTTCGAGTCAAAGTGGCTTTTACTACTACTCTGAATTGTACGTGTATTAAACGTCCACATTATATTGTAGTCTGACATAAAAGAGTAAGCGAGAATCTACTAGAACATCAAACCAAATTGTATTTCTGTTCTCGTGCAGTCAGAGCAAGGTATCATTACATCACGTACAACCAAGACATGCAATGTACCACTTTGTAGCTAATCACATTAAACATTATGGACGACAACAAATTATCAACATTGTATTATGGACGCTGTTGTGCCCTAGACACTGTTTTGACCCATACAGGATTTTGACCCCTATGCAGTTTTCAGCGTACATGGTTTTGACAAAAACAAGGTTTTACCCGTAACAAGGTTTTACCATATAACATTTTTTGCCCATACAGCACGGTCTTCTCCTTTACATTACCTATGAAATGCGTCCAGATTTCCTAAATTCAACAAACGTTTACTCATACATTGTCCTTACAGTAGAACAGCAATTTTTTCTCAATTATGAATACTACTATATTACAGTACTTTAATTTTTTTAAATCGGGTATTTCATAGTGACATTGCAAAAACATTGAGCTGCTTAACATGTAGGAAGTTCGAAAAATCGATTTCTTTGTTGAGATTTTGATTTTCAAAATATTAATACAATGTACCTAATGCATTACAAAAAATAATGAGATTGGCCTTTAGAAACTTTACTTTGTTCCGTTAAAATTACTTATAAACCTAATTTATCGTACGAGTGTATTGCAACAGTGCATCCTGAGAAACCTCCGGCACTGAAAAATTTGATTTCCCTACCAATATACATACAGGTGGTCATTAAAGGAAATATTTTATATTATTTCCAACAAATCTGAGTCTAAGCTTAAAAGAGATCCGTCATCCGCCAACTCATTTAAATTAATATTGTAGGTGGCAATGGTGGCACTAAGCAACTGGAATTGTGCTATTTAAATTGCTTTTAGTTTTAAACAATTCGTCATTTAAAAAGATTTACCTTTTATTTATTGAGCAACAGAAATATTAAAAGATGGACCAGATACTTGGAATGTGCTACATAAATATACGAAAACCCAACAAGTATCATAAAAATAAAGCTCTCGAATTCCATTTCGGAAGTCCATGCCAAATTGAATGCGTAGTTTAGGGGCAGCCGCTCTGCATTATAACGAGAAACAATCATTGCCTTCTGATTTATCGATAAATAATTATTCAAGGAAGTCTGATCACTTTACATCAGAATCCCATTCGATTATGTACCCTAATGCAATGCTGCCAATTATGCATTTAAAAACGTAATGTGCTGGTGCCTATATAAGGTACACCTAGGTACCTATAGTTAGGCAGAAGTGCAATAAATGTTTATGCATGATGTTTAAAAGCCGTCAAGTTTGAAAATTTCTAAATAATTTGAAAACCCACTTTAATTCATAGCGACCTGTAGCTTTGGCCAGACGAGCCACAAACGGGAACCACATCAAAACACTATAAATCAAATGAGACTTGAGCTTCAGAGCTGAGCACCTCAAAAACAAAATCAGACCATCATGACATAGGTACACTCCTATAGCTGCCCATGCGAATATGTATATATGTCTTCACCGGAACCCGACAGCGTCATAGGAAAGGAGTATGTGAGGCAGAATGTAGTAATGTGTCACTTACAAAATCAAAGCACGAGAGACGAAGCCCTCTTGTTTGTAACAACATTTACAACAATTACAGCAACAATCGAAATCGACCCATCAATTTTCCAACTCACTTTTATCATAATATAATCCCTTTCATTACGTCATTACAATGCACATTGGGTTACAGAAGTTACTTCATACGGCTAATCGTTTTACAATGCATAATATTATGCAGGATGGTGTTTCGGCGTATGTACTCTTGCATGTTTATGACTTGGCTTATGAGGTAGGTAGGTGGGTGGGTGCATAACAAGTTTTTGGACGCGTACTGTGTTTTCCACTAAAGTTACTATGCATCTACCTGTCAGCTGCTGGATTGATTGTGCAGTATAAAATCTCGACTGCTCTTCTCTCAAGTCATCCAGTTCACTTCGGTCAGCTGCCCAGTCCAACAATCAGTTCTCTCACTCGGCAATTGTATTCAAAGTTTTTGCATTTTCTCTTTGAGTGCTTCTATTTTACTTGAAGACAGCATGCAGTTCTTAGGATATCTCACGGTAAATTGAAAATCAATTCTTTTTGGATTCAAGAAATTTTAGGGAGTACATACAGTGTTTAAATCAAAATTTCGGAATTTAGAAACAAAAACAGTAAAAAAGGATACAAGATTTTGAAGTCAGAAAATTTCAGTGTGCACAATAAAGAAAAATCAAATAGTTTTCCACCATCTAAAATTTCATAGTGTTGACTATATAAATTTTACTTGCTAAAACAACAGCTCTAGTAAAATCAATTATTTAATTCAACAACGCAGTTGTTATATATTTTCGTGGCTTGTGTACAAATGCAATTATAAGGCTTTAGCCAAATATTTAGCCTAGTTTTAGGCGGCAGCTTAAATGAAATAATAAAAAGTCTATAAGAATTAGTGGGCTGCATAAGATGATTTTGTAGTATAGCATTCCGTTTCAATTCATATTTTTCCTTTTATTAAAATGACGAAAGTAATGATTTGTTTTTGGGAAATTACAGGTGGTCGCTTTGGCGCTGTCCGCAGTCACAGCTGCCCCAGAACCCCCCGTGGATCTCAGTTACAATGCCGCTCCTGCCTCCTATGAGGCCGCCCCGGTAGCCGCCCCTGTTTCCAGTAGCTACGGAGCTCCAGCTGAAGAATACGGTGCCCCGGCGGTGTCTAGCAGCTATGGCGCCCCTGCCGCTGTTGTATCCTCAAGCTATGGAGCCCCTGCAGTGTCTTCCGGCTATGGTGCCCCCGTAGTTTCTTCAGGTAGCGGTTGGGGCTCAGCTGCTTCCTCGGTTACTGGCGGTTACGGTGGCGCAGCGGTTTCTAGCGACTACGGTGCCCCCGCCGTTTCTTCAGGCTACGGTGCCCCAGCAGTTTCTTTTGGTAGCGGATGGGGCGGAGCTGCTTCCTCTGTTTCCGGTGGGTACGACGGCGGAGCTGTTTCTGGCGGTTTTGGTGGATCTGCTGCTTCCAGCGGCGGCTTTGGTTCTGCTTCGGCTGTCGAACAAGTTGTGCTCCAAGGAAGCAACACCCGCTCCTACGGCCCAACCAAGGTCATCCAGAGCCACCGCCACGTCCAAGAGGTCAAACCGAGTCAGTCCGTCCAGCACATCCCCCACTACTCCACCGTCCAGAAGACCATCGTCCACAACCACCACCACCACGAGAAGCTCATCCACCAACAGCATCTCCACCGCAACATCGTCAACCAGCACCACATCCACAAAGTCCATCTCCACAACCAACACATCCAGAAGTTGAACCTCCACAATCATCACACTCACAAGTTGAACGTTGTTCAGCCCATCTACCACACTCACCATCAGACCGAGCAGAAGGTCACTGAGGAGCACAAGCACAAGCAGACCTGGTCCGAGGCCGCCAAGCACCGTGCACAGGTGTACGAGAAGCACGTTAATGCTCCCGCCATCGTCAACGAGGGCTGGAGCCCAAGCCACTAGAGAATCCATTTCTTGTAGTCTAGTCTTTCGTCTATCTCTTAAAAAGCCATAAAAATCTCTATGTAAACAAATAGTTTCAACGTAATGCAAATAAGCCTCACGAAAACAGCCAAAAAAATCATAGAATTTTACGGAAAAGTTGCTCAAATGTTTTCTTAATCGTACTTATTAATATTGACAAATTAGTTTAACTCCTAGAATGTCTGGACAGTGTATGAAATTTTGAATTTTGACGAATTTAACTCGCATATTATATTTTTGTACTTGAATGTGATCTTTACTACTCAACGAATTATCTGTATTAATGCCAAAATGAAATATAATGAATGACTATTTTGTATACATTTTAAATCTGTGTTTTTACGATGCACTTTCAGCAGTGCTTCTTGCTTCGTGTTTTGATTAATTAACATCTACGACTTCTGCTTACATGTCCTCACCCACGTACAGGAGTGTCTCTTACACGTCACATAGGCTACAGCATACTATAATCCCAAATAAATCCTAGCGGCTCGTCGTCAACGGCAGCTGTACGTTAGGAAGGTTCTAAGCTGTGATTTGCAGCGCATCAGCAGTCAAAAACATAACCGATGAAGACATTGAAAGACGGAAACGGAAGAAAAGTAAACAATTTCCATGCCATTCGATTTGTCATAATTCCTGCCGTTCCATTCCTTTTGAGATTTGTTGTGCTTTGGGAGCAGCAGATTCTTTTGACTGATACTGAAACTGATTGCATAGGTTCACCGCTGGGGCTGATGACGGGTAGCTGATTGAAAATACCCGGAAATGATTGTCCTTTCTTATTTCTTGGAAAGTCGTTGAAGTTGTTCATATTTTTGTTTTTTGTGGGTATGGTTGTTGTTTACTAAATTGCAATGCTGCAATATACTGCCGTCATTACTAGTAATGAACTAGTCAGCCTTATAGTCTATAGCTTGTGTAGGGTAAAGTCATACATTGCGATGTACTTCAGTGCACTTTGCAGTATATACATTTTTTGTGCATTGAAACAGTATAACCATGTCAGTCTTATCTATAAAATAAATTTTGGAAAAGTATGCAAAAAACACTACCCCTCACACACTTTCACAACTAAATTACTAAATGTGTAAAAAGTAAAAATGCATGTAAAATCTTGATTTACATACTGATATCTATTTAGCCTAGTAAAGCGTGTGGTTTACTTCCTCTTGTCAATTCATTCTGATTTTGATTGACTGATTAGCTCACTGTTGCCCTACGATACAAAAATATTATTTGTTAACAATCCAAGCCGAAGTCGAAAAATCAATAACTGCACAGATGTATACAATTTGTGGACACACTATGGTGGTGTACATTCCATTGGTACACATAATATAGTATATAATATAATATACACATAATAATATATATATAATAGTACACATAATATAATATGTCAGTTTTCCATATTATGGAAAACTGACATAAAGTAAATAAGTACCTAATTGTATGAATGTATTCCGTGCGATTACGACATCAACCATCAATTGTTGCAGAATCGACTAAACAATAATATCTGGCATTAATTGCTGTAGCAGTCCCGATGACAATCGGTGTCAAAGTATGAAAAACGTGTATAGCCAAGCAATAAATTATTGCGAAAAATACTTTAAATTCAAGTAACTGATCCAAATTCATTTACTATACAATGCTGGTTGTTCTTATGTTGTAACGCCTAGCCTTCAAAATCGCTAGATTTAATATCATTTTCTCGTTATTGAAACAATTTCAGTCAGAATTTAATTAGCTGATTTTTTTTTCGCAAATATTATTTTACGAAGAAGCCCCAATTTTGACACACCAAGATATCCAAATTCACGTTTAGGGTCACCACATGCAGTCGTTCTACACCACCCAAACATTTAAGCTTTTCGAAACCGTATTATATCTAGCTTTACTTGCTTTAGAAAATTGTAAATGTAGTTTTGACTGTTTTACAAACATTATTTTGTAGTTTTGACCTTTTTGAAAGGGCTAGTTACTCGTTTTGACTGGTTTTGAAAGTGAAAACATCTAGTTTTGACTGTTTTTGAAAGTGCCAATTTCTAGTTTTGACGGTTTTTGAAAGTGCCAATTTTTGGTTTTGACCGTTTTTGAAAGTGCCAATTTCTAGTTTTGACCGTTTTTGAAAGTTTCAATTTTTAGTTTTGACGGTTTTTGAAAGTGCCAATTTCTAGTTTTGACCGTTTTTGAAAGTTTCAATTTTTAGTTTTGACCGTTTTTGAAAGTTTCAATTTCTAGTTTTGACGGTTTTTGAAAGTGCCAATTTCTAGTTTTGACCGTTTTTGAAAGTTTCAATTTCTAGTTTTGACGGTTTTTGAAAGTGCCAATTTCTAGTTTTGACCGTTTTTGAAAGTTTCAATTTCTAAATTTGACGGTTTTTGAAAGTGCCAATTTCTAGTTTTGACCGTTTTTGAAAGTTTCAATTTCTAGTTTTGACTGTTTTAGAAAGCTCCAATTTCTAGTTTTGACCATTTTTGAAAGTGCAGTATGTAGTTTTGACTGTTTTTGAAAATGTTGGTTTCCAGTTTTGATCTTTTTTAGAAAATGAATTCATAAAACGAATACTTTTGTAAAGCATTCTTTCCATGGTTTCCCAGTTCCGAATAGGTTAACATATGTGGGTCCCTTTCATTAAAGTCAGTTTGATTTTGTGTGTGTGACTGGGTTGGGTTGTGGGTGAGAGATTTTGCCGCACGATGTATAATAATTTTGAAACGTCATCAATTTCTTTCTCCTCTGGCTTTGACTCGAGCACTTTAGTTTTGACTTTGCTATACATATAAACATATTCCGCTATGGTTCCCGGTTATTCAAGTTCACGTTCCGTATCGGCTCTTTGACTTGCCTCTCTCTCTCTCTCTCTCTCTCTCTCTCTCTCTCTCTCTCTCTGCGCTTGACTTTTTCCTTTCCCCACGACTTGATTCAGTTGACGTGGCAGAAAGGGAACGGGCGAGCAGAGTCTTTACACCCGAAATAATTTCATGTTATTTCAGTTTCCTTTTATTTCACTATTCACTCCTTCCCATACCCACTAGTGTTTCACAGGGGAATTCATTGAGTTCCAGTTGTGATTACTTGAGTGTGAAAAGCGTATTAAAAGAGCTGATGTTGCTTCCTCCTTTCCTTTTTGTTTACGTCAACTCTCTTTAGTCTGTCTTTCTACTATGGGGCAGAATACATAGAGCTCCAGGACCTAGCATAGTGTTGTGGTAGTTGATTTAGTTTGGCCTTGCTTTTTTTTTCCTTTTCATTTTCGTTGATGCAGGGATTCTGTGTACATACATATGTTGACTCACGATCATCGGTTTTTTCCCCTTACTAAGTAAAATAAGAAGACTGGAGCAATCAGTAGTATTTTTGCGAATTAGGAAACAAAAATTTTGGTGTTTGTAAAAATGATTGTCAAAGTGAAGAAATTCAATCAAGCGCTGGTAAAATGTAAAAAGTTGCTCGTTTTGTAGCGTTCTGTCTTCTGTGCACGTATAGAATGCACGAAAAGTGAATAATTACAATAATTTGGCGAAATGAGATCATTTCTTGTTAAAATTGCAGTAAGTGTATACATTAACTCTGCAGATTGTGCAAGCCACCTAATGACCTAATGTATGCAAAGCCCTTCGACTTACTGTGTGCTGTAATGTCGAAAATTGTCAGTTGTTTTCTGCCTACAGCTGTATGACTGAATAGTTTGTAGTTTGGCTTCTCTTGTGGCTTTAGTACTGAACAAGTTTAAGCAAACAAAAAGGAGAAACACGTGTCAATTTGGCCACAATTCGTCACTGTCTGTCGTACAGAATAGTTTGGAGCTGTAGAGATGCACAAGATAGTGAAATGTTGCTTACGTAGTTGTTAGTTAGTTAGTTTAGGGATGCGTATGTATATTATCTATGCGTGTGCCACATTAATTATATAAAGCTGCTGATGTATTGGCTCACTTCCTTTTTCCATGTAGTATATACGCCTCGGCAGTCGGGGCGGCTGCTGCAGTGTGCAGTGCACTGGAAGTACGTACAAGTAGAAGTAGAAGCGTAATTCAATCTTCTCTGGGATTTTTCCTACGCAAATAATTCGCAGGGAAACTTTCCCGCTCCTCGCAGATCAATCACACACACACACATAAACTTGAGCTGTGGTGGGCAAACAAAGTATCTACACAACAACTACGAAGTTGTTCCGACCAGTCTTGCAGCTTAGGTACCTATACTATTTAGTTAAGCTCTACTTCTTTCCACTATAAAGAGGCAGGAAGGGAGCTGGCATAAATTACAAATGATTCTAAAAATTTAAAAGGTTTTGTGAAAAAAGACCTGTTTGGTGCCATTTTCAGACGGTAAAAAGGTAAGTTGTGGGAATTTCTCAAAGAAGAAAAAGTAAAGTGTATCATATGCATTGTAGAAACAAGTAGTTATGTCCACACTACACGACATGAAGTAATTAGAAACTAAATAAGATTCATGAGTTGTGTGTTCAACTACTGCCTTGTCAGATGGAAGGCCTCATCGATATTCATCGCTTTTCAATTTATTCAGTCCACCTAAGAAATAAATCAATTTATTACAACTTTTTTTCCAAACTATTTTCCATATTGTTTAATCTTTTCAAAACGGTACTATACATATCTAGTTTTACATATTTTTGAGCTTAAATTATTTATTGTTTTGACCATTTTTGAAAGTAGTTGATTTTTGTTTTGATCTTTTTGTAAGTGTAAATTTATTACATATTTCGACCTTTTTTGAAAGTCTTAGTTACTGGTTTTGAATGATTTTGAAAATGTTATTTCTAGTTTTGACCGTTTTGAAAAAAGTTAATTTCTAGAAAAAGCATTTTTGTAAAGCATTGTTTCCACGGTTTCTTGGTTGTGAATAGGTTAATACAATAGGTAGGTATATGTTATATGTATACACAACCGCTGTAATTAATAGTAATCGATGCTTTGACGATCTCTACTATTCGAAATAAATTGATAAGTTTCTGAATTGTGAATGTTTTTCGTTTCAATATTCAAACATTTTAAGCAGAGTTTATTTCCTTTTAAAAAAATATAGTCTTGTCAATTTTTGGCCTTACTGTGGTACAATTAGTTACAATTATTATTACAATTTTAGAAAATATATAATTATTATAAATAATTCTCTTATACAGTTCGTATGAAAAAATTACAAATACAAGTTTTGATGCCTTAATCCTAAAATTTTTTACAATATTCATCTCAAGCCCGAATGACCTCTATGGATAATAGGTTCTAACAATTTTTTTCTTGTGTAATCCAATACATCTCCTTGCATTCTCTGTACATATAATCTATCTAATCACTTTTGACATGGCACATGAATCCGAATTCAGATTAATTTAGCTTTCACATTTGGACCTCTATAATTTAAAACTAATCACAATAATAAAGGGATAGAGCCTCGTACATTGTGACTGACTCGATTTGTGTGACTGTAAAGTACAGCACACACGGTTATTAATGTAGATAGAGGAATAATTTTCAATCAAAAGAAACTGGAAAAATCAAGAATGCAAAAGTAGGTAAAGGATTTTATAAAGAAAGTTGACAAAGTTGAGTTGACAGTTGAAAAGACAATTTGAATTGTAGAAGAAGACTTGTTTTTGAGTTCAGAAAAAGAAATGAAGGATAAAAGGTTTCGTTCATAATGGAGTCGTAATTAAATTAACGGTTAATTAATTTATTTACGGCCGTACCCGCCGGGGCCTGATGAGCCAGAGCTGCTAGAAGAAGAGCTGCCAGAAGAAGAGCTGCCAGAGCTGAATCCAGAGGTAGCGGCAGGGGCGGTAGCTGGGGCACCGGAGCTGGAGCCAGCTGATTGGTCTGATGAGGTGAAGCTGGCAATTGGGAGGGAAGTTTGAATAGCCTGGAAGGTGTATGCGCTACCGCTTGAGCCGCTGCTGGATGAAGAAGATCCGCTGTTGCTGCTGAAAGCACCGGC